>VXBB01002836.1:159712-201011 GCA_013399915.1 Illadopsis cleaveri | reverse complement strand
ACCTTTGCCATGTGCCAGTATTAAAAAAAAAAAAAGAAAAGAAATATTCTGGAACATTTACACAATAAGGCACTCACCCATCCTGTCATTTTCCACATCCCCATTGTAATTATTTGAAATCTTTATGGTGAAGATGAGTTTTTTCCCCCTCCCAGCCCCAAATCTATTTTGGGAGTAGACTTGTAATTGTGTGTTTGTTAATGTGACTGTCTGTTGCCATGAACAAAGTGAGGTCACCAATTTTCTGTGGCAGCTTTTCCTCAGAGTTAAGGACTTTAAACCAATCAGCACTTACTCAAATGCACTATTTTTTTCTTTTATATTTCATCACTATCTTTTATATTTTATTATATTTTTCTTTTATTTTGTTCGGTTATCATGACAAGGGATAACTATGGCACGAACTGACTCACAGTGTGATAATCTGGGATTATTCCTACTATTAGAGTTTGTTTGGGACTTTTGTATTCAACATTGAATTATTCTCCATTGAAGACTTGTCAAGAATTTTCCTGGAAGTAAATTGAGAGTAAATGTATGTGAAGCATTTGAAGGACATTTATTTCACTTAGTTTTTGCTAAGGAAAAGTTCATCTGATTGCAGGTTATATTATATTGGAGATTCCAGTGCTCAAAATACTTATATTTTGGATTTGTATTTATGCAGTTTTAAAACTCTGTTGAGTCCATATAGATCACTGAAGTGAATTTTATCAATGCAACATCAGTGCTAAGGCTTATAATGACATTACAGTTTCTTATATCAAACGGTGGTTTTGTCCATCTGTCTTAAGATTTTAGATTTTTTTGTTGTTGTTATTTTTATATCCCAGAATGGATTGATTTCTAGGCACATTTCTCATAACTGTCTGGATGTCAGCAAATTGTGTCAGTAGGGCTGTGACAATTCAGAGCAGTCAAAGGTTTGGCTCAGAACATCTGTCCACCTTCAGTACTTAACATCCTTTATAAACACATTATTTATAATTTGAAACAAACAGTTGCAACCAGGCTGAAGAGAAACACGGATTCACCAACAGGAGGATGGAGAGAAAATGAGTTTATAATATATAAAGATATCTTTTGGAAGGACTTTCAGGCATTCCTACTTTAAACCCAGCAGCATTAAACAGCAGGTAAATATAGGTAAAATTCAGGCTAGCTGTATTTTGGTGATTTATGTCATGAGGAGATTTCTCCAGTTGCTATAATTAAGTTTTTACTCTGAAGCCACCGTACACGTCTTTTGGTTTTACCACATAATGATGTTTGTTTTGTGTGATAATAATGTGAGAAAAAAATGTTTTCTTGCATGAGTGCTGAAAGGACAGTTAAACCACAGGATAAGGGCTCACAATTACTCTTTTTTGGGGGGAAAAAAGGCTTTAATAGAAATATTTTTTAAAAGAACAGTACAAAGTGAATAAACCATGTGGAGCTGAGTTTTGCCATGTTATTTAAGTTCTTTGAGCGCATTAAAACACATCCACATTTTGTAAATATTTTAGAATCCAAACTCTGTCTTCCCTGGTTTCATACAGGCATAAAGCACATCACACACATTACAAGTAAAATTAAAAATCAAGCTGGGAGATCTTACAAGTGACCTGAAATTTAGCAAAGTCTTGTCAACTTTTTGATTCCTGTCAGCACAGGGAATGAGTTCTGCTGAAAACTGCACATGGAGCACATGCGTGATTTAAAATCTTTATTCAGGAGATTTTAAAACTCAGTATTTTGCTTTCTGCCTGAATAATTTTTTTTTTAAACAGACTTTATAATATTACCAGGAGAGGCAAACCCCAGTGTTCTGCTCTAACAGCCAGCATTCTCCTACCCCACTCTCCAGCTGGGATTATGTACTATCACAACACTGGAAAATTGTGATAATACAGCACAAGAAAGGAACATTTCCCATTAACACTGTTGCTTTTTAGTGTCTGTTTGCTGATCTGTGATTCTGTTACAACAGCACATGGAGTGTTGGGCTGCAAATTAAAAAGGGATTTGTGGAGTCAAGCCATAAATCACTGTCTGATGATCACTGGGATACTTAAAAGACTCCTGGCTTCAAAGTGATGTTTTTTTGTGGTTTTTTTTTTTTCTGTTATAAAGTGATTTAAAAATTATAAATGGGAAATCCCATGCTGTGATATAAATGGAAAAATTCCATATTAGTGATAATGATTTATAAATTATGTCCACATTGACATCTGATAGCCAGGATATCAGAACGAACAAACACTTCCCATTTCCCCATCACCAATGAATGTCTCCACATTCACTCCCATTTCTCCCAGCAGAAACCAATCACAGAACTGTGACTATCTGATGCTTTGACAATGCACAGGGTGCACTTGCACCTGAAACTCGGCGAACACACCTGCAGGGAGGCTGGGGAGCCTTTGGAATAGGCGGGAGTAAGAACCCGGAGCGCGTTGAGCGGAGGTGTAAATCCCGCCTGACGTCGGTTTCCTCACCGGCGGGGCTGATTGCAAAGGCAGATGTTGTCCTTCTCCTGGAGGAGCTGAGATCCACCTCCAGACTCCCGGATTGTTTGTGCCTACAGATGGAATTAGAGCTTCCTGCCATTGTGTGTGGCGTATGTCCCCTCGTCCCCGACTGACGCATGTTGGACACTCTGCCCGCGGTGCTGGCGAGATGAGGCCGTTGCTAAAACTGAGGAATGGCCGAAATCCAAAGATTTTTATCACCCCATCCATGCCTTGCAGTGGTGCACGAGGGAGTTTTCCGTGTCACGGGCACACTTTCCCCAGCCTTTCCTTTGATTTCACACAGGCAAGAGACGTCAGTGGCACTTTGTTATGTCTGACAGTGACTTGTAAATTGTCTTTAAAATAAGTATCTTTAAAAGGGGTGAAATATGCTTTTTGCAAAAGGGATAAAATATGTTTTTCAGAATGGGAATTGTGATTCCATGGCTATGACTTTTTTTTCTTAATAGTTTTAAATACTTTTAGGGCTGTAAACCTTAAAATTATACATTACATTCAAAGAAATCCTATGAGAAAATAATTATCTAAAGTTTGGGAATTGTGATTCCACGACTGTGACTTATTTTGAATACTTCTAGGGCTGTAAACCTCAAAATTATATATTACATTCTGATTTTGGCATTCAAAGAAATCCTGTGAGAAAATAATTATCTAAAGTTTGGGAATTGTGATTCCACGACTGTGACTTATTTTGAGTACTTCTAGGGCTGTAAACCTCAAAATTATATATTGCATTCTGATTTTTCCCTCCAAAGAAATCCTGTGAGAAAATAATTATCTAAAGTTTGGGAATTGTGATTCCATGACTATGACTTACTTTGAATTATTTTAAATACTTTCAGGGCTGTAAACCTCGAAATTATATGTTTCATTCTGATTTTGACATTCAAAGAAAACCTATAAAAATATAATTATCTAAAGTTTGGGATGAAGACAGGAAATGTCCTGGCTTTTTACTTAATAAATAAATTTTTAATGGAGCATGTGTAGCAAGGTTAAGGGGAAATTTCCAGCTAGCTTTACCCTGACCACATCAATTCAACTCCTACTTCGTCAGAAAAAAAATATTTTCATTTTAAAACAAAATTAATTTTGCTAATTGTCAAGAAACATGGATATTTGCATGCATAGATTTGCCAAGTCGAATGAGAATGAGGAGCCTGGATGTGTGCAGAATAACTACGTTTTAATTGATCATTATTCAGGCATTCTCTCTACCTCAGTGGCAATATCAAAATCAGGATGGAGTCAAAACAACTGAGATCAGCATATTTTATACTGAAAGAAAATAGCTTTTTTATGACCCATAGAATTAATCAGTGGGTTTCATTGCCACAACTCTCCCAGAACATAGCACATTGCTTTTCCTCAAACCTAGATTAAACATTTATTCATGTATAAAATAATGTTTGCAATTCCATTATATCTGCAGGATAAAAAACAATCACAATTACAAACCTTTATGGTTTAGGCCATCAACCAATCACTAATTCAGTAATTCCAGGAGTTTTGGGAGAGTGAACTTAGTTTGGGGACACTTTACTCCATAATTATGGGCAATGCAATTTCAGACTTTTCTCTTTGGTGTCACAACATATAATTAGGGGCCACACAGCACAATTATAAATGTGGACACCTACAGGGGTTTTGGTTGGGTTTTTTTCCCCTTCTTCTTTTCACAGACAATGTAGTGTGTAGATTGCATGGATATATTACAAGTATTTACGATGGGAATAACAAATAGCAGATCTTACCTGAGTACTGGAATGTGTTGCCCAGGTGCTTTGTGGAGTCTGTCTCCTTAGAGAGGTTGAGAAACCATCCAGATGTGGACTTGGGAAACTGGCTTTGGGTACCAGAGATGGGGTGGACAAAGGGACCTCCAGAGGTCCCTCCCAACCTCACCCATTCGGTGATTCTGTCACACAAATAGTGCAGAAATTTCTAATTTCTAAAATCCTAGCTAGTGGTGACAATGACTTATGTTTCCTGCAAGTTTAGTTGATATATTATTTTTTTTTTCTACGTAAGAAATCGATTTTGTTTTTGTTTTTCAGTAAGATTTAGAGATGTTAGTCCTGATGAAAAGAAGCAATTGTACTGAAATTTAATTGGTTTTAAATTTGTGTTTCCAGGGTGCGCAATGACTTCGATGTGCTCACAAACCGCCTGATTGGCAGCCACGGCTAATGCACCCAGGTGAGTTCAAGGTCCAATTTCGGGGGTGTCCTGGGCCTCTCCTGTGAGCTGACCTCTGGGAAGGGATGGCATTGCTTGTTTTTAAGTCACAGAGTCATGACATCACAGAATAATTTGGGTTGGAAACCCAAAATTCACCTTAAAATTCATCTTGTTCCAACCCTTCCAGCCTTCCGCTGTCCCAGCTTGCTCCAAGCCCCATCCAGCCTGTTCTTGAACATCTCCAGGGATGGGGAGTCCACATCCTCTCAGGGCAGCCTGTGCCAGGGCCTCACCACCCTTACAGCGGAGAATTTCTTCCTGATATCAGCTAAACCTACACTCCTTCATCTGAAGGCCATGCCCTTGTGAAAAGTCCCTCTCCAGCTCTTTTTCAGCCCCTCTGGGTGTGGGAGGGCTGCTATGAAATCTCCACCATTTTCCTTTTGTTTTTTCCCCGATAACGTCAAGCACCTTCATCCTTTCTTCTTTTTCCTTGTGTTTTGGCACATCCTTGTCTTTGCTTTCAGAGGTTCTGCTTTCCAGGCTGGTTTTCTGCCCTGCACCTGCCTGTACCTGTGTGTCCATGTGCTCACACTCCACTCATGTGCCTCTTTGGGACTCCTCGGTTGATTTCAGTGCTGAGATACCACTGTGTTCCCTCCCTGCCCTCTCAGAAGGGTGCCTGAGGTTCCATGTCTGATCCTACAGCTCCTCAATGATTCCAGGATTCTATCTATTGCCCTTCTGGCTGCCAAAGACATGCTTCTTGTTCCTCTCTTGTTGCTAGAGAAGTTTTGTATTGTGGCCACACAATGGTTCCTCAAGAAGGTGGTAGAACATCAGTGATGGTGAATAAGAAGTGCAAAAAAATCAGTAAAAACCTATAAACTCTTGGGAATCCTTCAGGAGAAACATAGAGCTGTAATTATGTGCAGTGTTTTTAAATCCAGTTCCAAACTGGCCATACCAGAGTTATTCATTTCTTTGGGCATGGTAGTTTGCAGTATTTTTTCTGGAAACTTTCTCTTTGTTATTTCCCCTCCTGTTTCTAGCCATATGTTATTTATCAATAGTGAGCTGGTTGACTACTGCAGCCCAGTTGCTGTTAGCTCTACTTTCGTGGCCCCCAGCTGGCCCTGGTGGGGTGTTAGCTGAGAAAAATATCCCAGATCTCTGTTCTTGAACTTCAGGCACACTCATATGTGCAAATGTCACCCATTGTCTCACAGGTATTTAGCCTCTGGCACACCTCTGCTTCAGTTGGAGAGGAAATAATCACCAACATCTCTAGGACATATCAATATCTTAGTGATCTGGGTCCATATGGGAAAATGCCTTACTGAAGGAGACTTCAGGCAGAAATAATCAGTGAGAATCATAATTTGACAAATCTTGTCCAGCATACAAAATGCATCACTAAGCAAAAATGTCAGGTGGTACTGTACAGGCTTTGAGTTTTTGTCATTCATGCTGTACTTTTCATTGTGGAGAAGAAGGGACACCAAAACAACAAACCCCAAAAACAACACATATATGAGATGTTTGAGAGTTGGATGTGAGAGTAAATAAATTATCAGCAGTTTGCCTCCAGAAGGATGAAAAAGGTTTTTATTCCCCCAGAGGGTGCTGGGCAATGCCCAGGCTCCCCAGGGAATAGTCACAGCTCCAAGGCTGCCAGAGCTCCAGGAGGATTTAGACAATGCTCTCAGGGATGCAGAGGGTGGGATTGTTGGGGTGTCTCTGCAGGGCCAGGAGCTGGACTGGATGATCCTTGTGGTTCCCTTCCAACAGAGAATATTCTATAATTTTATAATTTCCTCATTTTACTTTGGGAGAATTTAACCAAAATATCTGGAATCTTTTTAGAAGCAGTTTTAATCCTAACTATGAACCTAAAGCCACTACATAAATTAGGGGTCATGTACATGTGTAACTTTATCAATCCTGAATCAGTCTTGTGCTGATGAACTACTGTTTGGTTTTTGTTTTGTTTTTCTTCATTTTAAACGTGTCCCAAACAGGAATTGGTGAACTTGCTTTTGACTGGCACGGCTGTGTCCAATGTTTTCAACAATGTGATAGAGCTGGACTCCGGGAATGGGAACATCACCATCTTGAAAGGCATCACCAGTCGCAGTGATATTGGTTTGCTGTCCCTCTTTGAGCACTATGATGTCTGTCAGGTAGGTTTTCCATTCTCCTGATTTAATTAGAAAGAAGAAAATTACTTTTAAAATCAGCTGGGAGTAAGTGAAGCAGCAAAGAAATTACTGGCTTGGTTCAGTTTTTCTGTGCTGTAGTGAGCGGTTCTGTTACCAGTAAAAATAAAAGTTACAGACAATTAAAATAGCTGTTAATGCAATGGGATTTTTCCCTTTAATTGCTTTTGATAGTCATGTTTTAATTGTAGTCATCATGAAAATGGAAAGATAGATGAAAACTTTCAAAGGAGTGACAGGTATTCATTTACCTCAGGAAAAACCTGTGTAAGGATTTCACTAGTTCTCCTTCAACAGGAGATGGAGGATGCCAGGTTGGACTTTTTTCCTAAAGACATGTTCTACCCTAAACAGCCCATCTTGTGTTTGATGCAGGAATATTGTTTGGAATTCTCTTGCTTTTGTTAGATATCTGTAGCAGTCCCACCTGCATTTGCAGCAGCAGCACCTTTATAAAAGTTTAAAAGTGATTACCAAAGGATTTGTTTGTACTGATCTGATCTAAATGTGTGACTGAAAACAAAACTTGATTTTAACTCCTTCCCCTATGGCTGAAGTCAGCTACATTCCCCTGCTACTGGCAAATTGCAATTTTTGTTATTTTTAATTAGCACAATAATTTACATTCTTCACGGGATTACAAAAGGCTCGGATTCAGTCAAGACACACTTATCAGTGTGCCCAAATCAGATTAATTCAGAACAGAGTGGACTAAAAATAAATAAGCTTCTGTGTCTAGTTCACGCTTTTTTTTTTCTTTTCTATAAACAGTGTGACATTTAAACCCTCAAAAAATGGTTATGCACCACTCCAGCATTTTTTTCCATTCTCCAGTGAGGAAAATGACTCGGGAGAAGCAAAATGGTAAATGAGGTCAGGGCAGGTAAGAGCTATTTCTTACCCACCTGCCCTCTAAAAATAAAATAAGTTACTCAGAGATTCAGACACCATTTTCCACTTATTCTGCAAATTACATGGTAGAGGGGATCTGTTTCTACTGCTGGGCTCTTGCATGGGAGCTGGACTCATGAGCAGGGATCTGTTTTTCCAACCCAGTGACTTAATCAGTTACAGAAACTCCAGTAGACGTAGTTTCCTTTTTTTTATTAAGAGTCTACACCAGTTGGGCATCTGCTGCAAGTTGTCCTGGTTTTTATTGAGAACATCTGGGTGTTCTCAGCATTTCAGTTCAGAGGCAATGTCTGCTTAGGACTGGCACAAAAGTCAGATTCTGGTGGATTTTGGCCCCAAGCTGGGGAGTCTCCACTGTGGCTTCAGCGTGAGGGGCCAGATTCCACTTCCTGTAATAAAACTTAGAGCAGTTCAGGAAAAATGAAATGTCAGTGGCAGTTTGCAGAGGTGGAACTGAGAATAGAGTTTGTCTTTCAAAGTGACTCTTTTATTCCTCTCAGCATCCAATTACAGTGTGGCTCTGAGGCTGGTAACTGAACCCAGCCATGGAAAAGGACTGTCATTTTTGGTTGGGTTTATTTTTTGTTTCCAGGAGTAAGAAAATCCTGAGTGTGCTATATGGTGAATCATAGACACTGGAGTCAGAAAACTCCCTTTAGGTCACGTCCAGCCAATCTCTGAGGGGATAACTCAGGATATTTTTGTGTCCTGTTATATAGCAGGGTTTCTTTTAAAAACCTGTATCCATGAAGTTGCTGCCCTTTTGTTCAGATGGCCATTTTTTCATTGCTTTTAGTGCATATAACTGTGATCTTACAGTTTTTATCATCCATTTTTCTCTACTCTAAAACATGAATAAATCCAAATAAAGATTTGCAGGTCCTTGTGAATTTGGAGATTTTAATATCTACCACACAGTGCCTGTGTTTGGAAATATTATTAATAAGTCAGACTCTTCATTTACTTAGTTTCCTCTAATTATAATTTTACTCATAATCCAGCCTGCCCCCTAAACAATTCATCCCCATCCGCTGGGCATTTGCAGCTGATGTAACAGTGCCTCCCTTTTTTATCAGCACATCCTGTCCAAAGCTTGTTTTTATTTCCCTGCTCTTGTCTTGTTCCAACTTACCAGCACATTTAGGACAGGATATTCAAGACTCCAGGCTAGATGCAGTGAATCCACATGGAGGAAGACTTCTCTACCATTTAATCTCATTTTTCTAATATGAGGAGCATTTATGTGTAATCCACAATTCCCTTGGCGTGGCTTCTGAGTTGCAGATACTGTGAGGGCACGTGAATTAATCCTCAATCTCCAGCAGAGGCAAATCCAAAGAAAATTATCCATCCCCTTTTCCTCCAGTGATTGCCTGGAGTATCCCTCTGTTCCCCATCCATTCTTCTCCTCCAGTGGATCCTGTGTTATCTTTGCTGATGAGAAAAACGTGTGCCCCGAGTGATTTGTCTGGAATTGTTAATGTTCAGTCATCACTCTCAGCCCTGACGTGTCACCGAACTCTGTGGAGTTTTTTTTGCAGTGTAATTACTTGCTGCAAATTGTTTGCCAATGACAGATGGATCCATTCCATCTGTTTCATGTGCAAACGTTTAGTTTCACAGTGAGATTGTGGATTTTAATGGGGAAAAAAAGCTAAAATTCTGATTCTGCTGCTTTTCAGTAGGCAGCTTACACATCTCTGGGTTTCTTTTCTTTGTGCCAAGCCCCTATTTAAGCAATATCAATTCCATGTGATCTTACACATTTAACTTAGGAGCCCAAATTGAGATTTTAGGTTTCCTGGGATTTATTTAGAGCACGTCAAGCAACAGAAACATTTCCACATGAAATTGCTGGGGGTTTCCTCTGTCTGCTGAGCTGCAGGATCCAGCAGTTCAGTCTCAGGGCAGCTGAGTGGTTTCTCAGCAGGGACAAGACCTCGGGGAAGGGGATGAGGCACAGGAGTGGGCAGGACCAATTTTAGCACTCCTGGGTGAGGAAAATCCCTGTGTTTGGGTTAGAGCCTTTGGCCTAAATGCCACGCTAAAATTGCAGGTGAAAAAACTTAGAATGATAAAATTCTTTCTTTCAAAATGTCTTGAGACCTTAAAAGTAGGAAGAGATGGAAACTCCTCATGTTTATGCCAGGTCATTAAATAACACTGAAAAAGGGGAAAATGATCTGCATTCCTTGGTAATAAATTAAACAGATTATTACCCTTATTATCATTCATAACTTGCTAATTCTTTAATAATGTTAATTACCAATTAACAAACACCACAGTGCTAATTAGCATGAATAATGATAATAATAACAATAATATAGAGCATTTACATGCCATTTCCTATCAGCAGATCTGTGCTTTGCAAGAGTGGCAAGTGTCATTTCCACATTACACAGAGGGGTAATAGGTGGATAAAAGTCAAAGTGCTTATCCCCATAAGCTCCTGGCTGAACTGGGATGAGTGCAGGTCTGAATCACTCATTTTAAAGGCAGTGTGGTGCTGGCTGATGAATCTCACCATCCTTCTGAAATGTTTTTTGAAACCACTTTAGGTATGTGCTGTTGTATGTGAAGAAATTGAAATATTCAAAGTTATTTGGCTCTTTTGAGCCTTCTCTCTGATTTGTCTTTGTTTTCACCAATTCTCTCCTGCTTTAAGTTGTCCTGTCAGCTAAACCTGCTGTTGTCTGACTTCCTAAATTCCCCCTGCTCTGATTCCTGTCTGTCCCAGCCCCTGCCTGAGCTGCCAGCCCTTCAAGGGATCTGGTGCTTTTTAGTTTTTGCTTCACTGAAAACCAAGAGGGCATTGGCAAAGAAGCTACTCACATTTCCCCCATTTCTTTTCAAAAAGACAGAGTAAAGCAACAGAAACAAACAGAACTTATTCATTAAAATTCCACAGATGGGAAATATTCGTCTTGGTCCTTTTGAAGAAACCACTCT
Organism: Illadopsis cleaveri; assembly: GCA_013399915.1. Taxonomy (NCBI): domain Eukaryota; kingdom Metazoa; phylum Chordata; class Aves; order Passeriformes; family Timaliidae; genus Illadopsis; species Illadopsis cleaveri. The sequence continues at coordinate 190,234 of VXBB01002836.1, read as the reverse complement.
GTGCTATGACAAGATGAAATTCAGCACACATGCTCTTGTCTCCTGGCACCTCACCTGTGTTTCTGCCCTGAGGGATGTCTTTCCTATAAGCTTCTTCCCAGGGAAATGTGTCCCTAAACAATCTCTTTTCCCCATCAGATGGGCTGGATTCAAGGCAGGCCATTGGTGGGGTTGTGGAGGGGAAAGTTTAGAAAGAGGGTTTGAACCTCCTCGTTTGAGCAACCAACCACAAAAACACACAAGTGCAAAATGGAAACTGATGGTTGGCTTCAATTTTCCATTTATTTTTCAGGGATAGGGGTAAGTGCTGTGCCCTGCATATGCACCAAAGGAAGCTGCTGTTTATGTAAGACTTTAGTGAGCATCACTGTGGGCAAAAACATGGAGTACATCCAAATTTGACTGAAGCAAGGCTGACAAAGCATTGGCCTTTGAGAAAGTCTGTTCTTCATTCCTTGTTTTGACATCTCCCTTTCTAGCCTGGAAGAATTTTCTTTAATGAAGTCCTATTGTCCTCTGAGTTATGGCCAGCTATTTTCCCAGAGGCCAGTCACTGTTGCTGGAGTATTGGCATTGCTTCCCTGTCAACATCCTTCCAAATGAAATAGAATCACAGAGTTTGGATTTAAGACAATAAGAACTACAGAGCCCACATGTTTAGAAGAGCTCTGCGTGCTTTGCAGACAGGTAAAGCAGAAAATGATAAGTCAGGTGTTTTCCACATGTCTCTCTAGATTATGAACACCTGCATCTGGATCTGGATTTATCCCATCTCACTTTAGGTGCTTTTTAGGCTAAAAGTGCTTCAGGTAAGAGTTCAGCCAACTCCCTGCATCACTGCTGAGTGGGAGGGTGTGAATTTCTGACAATACCCATCTCTTGCTTATTTGGTTTTACAGCCAAAGCCCAAGGGCTAACCTGCATTGGAGGGCCTATAAATAAATGCAGAAGTGATCCATGGGCTGAGTCCTGCCCTGTCCTTGTCATTGCAGTGATGTAACTCCCTCAAGTGGGCTATAAACTTTGAGTGTAGGGAGGAAATTCAGCAAAATGCTGAAATCTGAGTGAGGGTCTGAATCTCCCTCAAAATATCTCCATTTTTTGGGGCATTCCAGAAGAGGACCTGAGTGAGACAGGGATAAAGAAAAGGTCTTGAGTCTCCCTGGCACCCTGAGGTCTGTTTTCTTTTTACACCATGGCAGTATAAGGGAACTTTAATCAGAAGCCAGTGCTTTCCAGGAGTCTCTTCTTTGCTTTGGGAGCCCTAGGATTTAACACACATCTCTTCCTATTCTTCTTCAGTCATGTCTTTTTTTTCCCCTCAGTTCATTATCAGAAAGATTTCCTTTTCTACAAAAAAAACCCCAAAAAACAAAACAAACCAAACAAACAAAACAAAAAAGGATCCAAAGCTTCAGGGAAATTACCTAAGGCTCTAGTGTAGCAGGAGTTTTTGCTGTTTCTTTATAAATATGTGGCTAAAAACTCTTCAATTTCTGTCTCACCTGACATAGTGCATAGTCTGAATGTCAAATCTCATAAGCATTAATTTTATTTTTCTCAATCTGTTTGAAATCAAATATTTGGCAATGGCCATAACTTTACCCCCTCACACTGTCCCTTAGTTACCTGCAAATACAGCAGTGATGGGGCTGACCTGGTGTTTCAGTGGGGTCACTGCTCCCCCAAGGGCTGCTGAAAAGGTGTGTCTGATTTTACACCACTGACACTTCACTCTTAACACCCCTGGAACATTGTTCAATATTCATTCAAAAAAGGTCACTGCAGCTGTGGGGAATAAAACACTGACAGAACAAACAATGGGCTGTTGCCTGTAACTCTGAAAGCTTTGTGTAATTATCCTTTTGCCTGTCAATCCTGCTGGATTAGGTACTACCAGAAATTCCTCATTTTGACAGAACCCAGCCCTTTGTGGAACGATTACACGCTGTGCTTGCTTCTCAAATAAACATCTCTAGCAGCTGTATTCAGGGAAAGAAACACAAAGCGAGGAATGATTAATTGTAACTGGAAAATGAATAGTAAAGTCTTACAAACAAGGAAGTGAAATTATGTTAAGTGATAAAACTCCTGAAGAAAAATGCCATCACAGTGGCCATATCCAGTTATCCTGCTTGGTTTTGGTATCACATTCTCTGGCTTGTTTCTTCTGGAATACAGATTCCATGAGATGGCCTTGTTCAAGGGGCAAATCAGGGCTGAATAGTGAGATTCCATCCACTCAGTCTGGCAGATCTGTTGGAATAATTCTCCAGCAATAAGTATTTATCTTGGTTGAATTCTAGGTTGAATTTCACCACTGTGTGAATACACACAGATGCCAGATGGAGAATGAGCCCTTTGAAGGTGCTTGCTTTTGAAAAGTTGGTGTTTCCCAAAGATCAGAACGGTGTCCCTGAAATTTATGAGCAGTCTTGAGGGCTTTGTAAGGGAGAGGATCAGGGTTTGGGAAGTCTCTATAGGGATTGAAAACATGCAGCACAAAAAGACACCTCATTCATTCCCCCCTTACTTTCCTTTTGCCTGAAAATGATGAATGAACCTGCTGGAAAACCAGTACTTGAATAGTGATAAAATCTCAGCCATTGAGCTCTTACCAAAAATAATATTTCATAAAAAGGATGCAAGTCACATATCTCTGATTTGCCTTTGGAATTCAGCCCTACAGGTGTAGGGAAGACACTGGAAATGAGGGGTCTCTGTCAGGCTCTTGTTGGATGACACAGACACACTGCTGAGTTTGAGGGGTTTCCTGAGGAGTCAGAACATTGGGTGTTCATGCCTGTTCTTCTCTGTCCTGTTTCCAGGTTTTATTCCAGGTTGTATCCAGTATTACTGCCACCAACCAGGCTGGTCAGGCAGCTGAGGGAGCACTCAGGCCTCACCAGCTGGACCAGTTAAATGGGAGCATAATTCTGTGTATGGGGAAGGGTCTGGAGAGTCAGTGCTGTGAGGAGCTGCTGAGGGAGCTGGTGTTCAGCCTGGAGCAAAGGAGGCTCAGGGATGACCTTCCTGCTCTCCCCAACTCCCTGACAGGAGGGGGTAGTGAGGTGAGGGTTGGCCTCTTCTCCCAGGCAACCAGTGACAGGACAAGAGGAGAAGGCCTCAAGCTGCACAAGGGGAGGCTCAGGCAGGACATGAGCAGGAATTTCTTCACTGGAAGTGTGGTCAGGTGTTGGAATGGGCTGCCCAGGGAGGTGATGGAGTCCTCATTCCTGGGAGTACTAAAGAAACCACTGGATGTGGCCCTCAGTGCTCTGGTCTGATTGTGGAGGTGATGTTCAGTCAGAGGTTGGACTTGATGGTCCTGGAGGTCTTTTCCAACCTAAATGACTCAGTGATTCTACTCCACATGGCAGCTGATGCTTGAAGAAGCAGCCAAAGGAGTCCCCACAGTAAGGATTGTCCTTACTTTGCCAGCAGCATGGGTCCATGTTGTATTTTGTACAAAATATGTTTTGCATCAGGGAAGCTGAGTCGTTTCTCAGCAGGGACAAGACCTTGGAGAAGGGGATGAGGCACAGGAGTGGGCAGGACCAATTTTGGCACTCCTGGGTGAGAAAATCCCTGTGTCAGAGGCAGCAGCTAATCCTCAGCTAGTTAAATTGATGCCACCAAAACAAAGACTTCTCCCTTCTTCTGGGAGAGGAGGATTTGAGCTACAATATTTTTAGACTCTCTGAGTTGTCTCAAAGTTCATGCCCTCCCTGCTTTCTGCAAAGATTGTAATTGAAAAGTACACGTTTTTGGAGAATGTTCCTACAGCCCTCAATCATCTGAACAGTTTGTCCTGGCTTCAGGGGGATGGTTCATGTGAGTGAGAGCTGGAGTGGACAAGGCTTTGAAAATTCTGGATCTCTCTCATCTTTGTCAAATGTTGTTTGGTGAAGCTGGGAAGTTGCTTTTGCAGACAAACGTAGGAAGAACACATTTTTAGGAGGAGACTGGCTGTTCTTTTTGGCTTTGGTTTATCTGCATATTAAAATATGCATGTTTGTGAGACTGAATCTTTTCATCTGTCTCCTTCTAATTTGCCATCTTTTGTTGAAACTGCGTATTTTCTTTTTTGATAACTCCTGTTACGAGTGTTATTGGAAGCTTGTAAAAAATTCTTTACTTCCAAGCCAAGAATTCACATGAAAAGCAAAACTGTTGTATAAAAGCCTGTTTTAAATAGATATTAGCAAAGTAATGAGTCAGGGAACAGTTACTTAATTAGCTGGAGACTTGTTATCTAACATCAGAAGAAATTCTCATTGTGGAAGGCAGCTGAATTTGCACTCGTAACACTTCAGATATTAATTCTAAATGTTCCTCAAGATGAAAACACAAACTCCTTATCATTTAGGGTGCTGGTTAGAGTTTTGATTTCAACAGAATTAATGTTGGCTTCTGCCTTTTGGCTTTTGCCATTTGCCCCTATGCCCAGGGTGAAGAGCTGAGGGCTGCACTGTAGGAGCTGCATCCACAAATCTATATCTAGAAATCATGTATAAGATTTTTTTTGTTGTTAAAATTTCCTCAGTTTCCACTAGGGCTTTTTCAGTGAAAAAGTCCTGAAAGCAAAATGACTGAAAGCTAAATGATGTCACTGGAAACAAAAGGTTTAATTTCAGATTTCAGTTTCCCTAAGCAATTTCTCAAAGGTACAAAATCAGTGCTGCTGATATCCCCTTCCTCCATCCCTTATGGATTAAATCCCTTGAGTGTTCTAGTTTAAAGCATCTGTGAATGAATATGAAAGTTCTTATGCACTTTCTTAGAGAATATTGAGGTTATTTATAAATTTACTTCCAAAAGAAGGACAAAGGCTTAGAAAAGGCTTTCGTTAAAGTTTTATTTTCACATGAGCATATTTTCTTTTTAAGAATAACCAACCAAAACAAATTCTTCTGTTATTGCTTTCTTCTATAGCTGAAAATACATGTTTGGACTGTGAGCTAGAAGGTGATAAAGTGAAGGGAATATATGACTTTCTTTACTCAACAAAAGATTTTGGGCTCAGTTGAGTTGCCCAGGCAAGGATGTCTCAGGCCACTTGAGACCCTGTGAGTGTCTTACCTGGTTTCCAATCACTGTTTAATGACAGCACAGCCTCCCACTGATCCCATGTTGTATTCCTGTGGTTTTGCAACTCTTGCAGAGGACGCTTCTTTTTGGTTCAGCTCATGTGGGATCTGATTTTTTAGCTGTAAGGGCACTGCAGCTGCATTTCATTACCTGCCATAACTCAGGGCCTAATATTTGCTTTTATGCTCCATGATTTACCAGAGCTTTACTGCTCTGCTTCATCAACAGTCTCTAATGAGCCTTCATTAGTGTTTATAGAGTAGAATAAATAAATGATCTTACAAATTTTATGTTTTCCACTGATGCCTTGGGAAGGCCTCTAGGATACACCTTGGACAGGACAGGGCCTGACCAGGGCTACACCCAAGGTGGATCCAAAATGGTCACAAAATGGCTGACTGGTCATGAGATCTTACATTTTTATAAGTTTTGGTACACTTGCATGTTGGGGTTTAATTGTCCAATTCCAGCTGCAGGTGATGCAGTCCCATCCTTCTTGTTTTCTCCCTTCAGCCACTGTTGTTTGTGCTTTTGGGCCTGAAAGTTGGCTTTGGTCTTCAGCAGGAAAAGGATTTGTTTTGTGTCCCTGCTCTGTGCAGAGAGCTGAGTGACACTGACTGTGAGCTCAGAGCTGCACCCCTGGGCAGCACAGAGTCTGAGATATGTGAAAACTGAAACTTAAGGCATCACCACGATGAATTGTTTCTACCCCCCCCAACCCCAGTGATGGTTGGCTATTTTGTATTTTTCTTCTAGGTTGGTTGTTACTTGAAGACCCCCAAATACCCCATTTGGCTGGTCTGCAGTGAAAGCCACTTCAGTGTGCTTTTCTGCCTGGAAAAGGATTTGCTCAGCGACTGGAAAACGGGACGGAGGTTTGATCTCTATTACTACGATGGCTTGGCCAACCAGGATGAGGAGATACGGCTGACAGTGGGTATGAGCAGCTCCCTGACTCTGAATTTCACCTCGTGGGGGGCCAAGAAAGGAGGATCCAATAATGCAAACAGTGATGGTTGCAGGCAGTGAATGTTAATTTGTGTGCTGTTGCCTGATTTCCGTAATTAGTTTTTGGTGATTAATTATATTTCGCAAGGAGGTTTTGAGGATAAGCTCTTGAAAGGGTTAAATGTGAGCATGTGTCACTTTATACACACTGGCAAATCTTCCAGTGGCACTGGTTCCCAAAGAACAGGTTGTGATCTCTGGCTTGCTTATTCATACTCCCAGGACTATGAAATATATTTCACGCTCCTCTTCTCCTTCACATCATCTCACGTTGCTTCTATAGGCAGAAAGTGCAGGTCTCCAGTTCCTCACCCTAAATGCCTGTAGGAAAATGAGCAGAGAGGTTGAGGAAACATGAAATCCTTGCTTCCAAGGCAAGAAGATGCCAGTAATCTGCAAAAAGCTTTAGTCTCTTACCTGCCTGGAAGCACAAGCCCGCAAAAGATCTTCCAACTTGTTACACTCCTTCTTTCAGGAAACCATGCCAAATTACACAGCTGCTTTTACAGCAAATACTTCTTCAACTGGAAGGCATTTGGATGAGTATTCTGATCCTTAGAAAGCACCTACTTCAATACATTCTCCACCACTAAATCCCTCTTTGCTAATAATATCCCACTCACCTTTTGTTTTCTTTCCTTTGGTACATTTTTACAGTCTTGTCTGTGGTTCTTTGATAACCAAATTCCTTCTCAATCTTAAGGAGCCACTCTACTGTAGTCTGCTCTTTAGAAACAAGTTGTCTCTATTCCTTATTTGCACTCACATCCAGGTTTTTGCACAGGGTGGGTGTAGTGTGTTCTGCTTGAGTCCGTGTGGCAAAGTTGTTTCTGTGCTGGGAGTGCTGGGGGTTTGAGCACCTCACAGGATTTGGTAGTGAGTTCAATCATCTTTCTGCCTGTTATTTATCCTCTTATTTTAAAGGAAATCCCTGTCATTCTATTGTAAAGGTCACATGATAAATTAGCCCCAAAAATGATCAATTTTCACAAGACTGTGGTTGCCAGCTGGTTCCCACATCCCAGATAAAAGTGACACGGGTGATACAGCTCAGCACAGGACTAGAGACGCATTTTTTCTGTTGTGTTTTACCACATAACATCTGGTCCAGAACAGGTATCCTGATGTATCTTCCCATCGTCAGGAATGTTTCCAAAATCAAGAGCTGCCAAGCCCTCTAAGAACCCTGGATGAGAAATTGCCCAGAGCACGTATAATTTTTTCCCTTTGCTGTCCAACCTGTCATGGCATTTCTTTGTGTTTCTCCTCAAAGCCAAAATGTTCATGAAGTTGTAGATATCTCTCTGTTGTGGCCATGGCCCCTTCCAGGGATATGTCCCAGTAAATCCTTTGTTATCTGTGAAATTCTGCAAAAGGCAGTGAAAATGCAAATATTTTCGTCATTCCACAAAAACGCTGGCCTGGTTCTGGCTGTGCAGTAATCCCTTGCTAGGTCTGGAGAAAACTGGAATTACTTTACATCCAGAAGGGTAACACTGGCCAAACATCTAAACCCAGCACACAGGAGCAGATGGAAATATCAGAATGGTAAATATTGCTGGTATTTCCCCTGTGGAAATCCCAGCAAGAGGTGATGTTTAGGCAGTGTCACCTGGAGATGCAGCATGAGGAGCTGGGTGCTACCCCAGCCACATCTCCCTGCTGCTGGGTTGCAAAGCTGTTTGCTTTACCTGAGCAAGAAGTTGAATTCCTTGAAATGGGAATCTTGGTAATAATTAGGTAAAATTACCTTCAAGGTCAGATTTCAGGAAATGTTGAAGATGTGCTGGGCAAGAAAGGCAAAACAGACAGAAGAATAGAATTACATTTTGGCAGTAGCAGCAATTGCTACTTTATATTGAGAATTTGCTCTGCTTCTCATACTTAACCATTTGCCAAAATGTAGGCAAGAAACATAAAGTTCCTTCATAACAGCAGGTTAATGACACCAACATACCATCCTAAAGAGAGGAAAATAATAATAAATCTTTCCATTGGGGTAGAAATTTTGGATAGGGAGAGAAGAGCTGTAACAGTGCTGGCCCTCAGTTTCTCCCTAATTAAAGGGGAGAATATACATAGTCCTTTTCTTTTACTCTTAGATACACCTTTATGATACTTTTTCCCCTGTTTCTTTGTATGGAAACACTCCATTCAAACCCTTTGACTGGAAGAATTCAAGTCTAAAAATGAGAAAATTCATCAAAGTTGGCCATGAGGAGGAGAGGCAGCCACACCATGTGCCTGTCCTGCTACCAGGGCTATGGTCAGGACGGTGGCTTTGGCTGCATCACAAGAGGTTTAGAGAAAAATTTCCTCACAGAAGGGGTTGTCAAGCTCTGGAACAGGTTGCCCTGGGAAGTGGTGGAGTCACCATTCCTGGAGGTGTTCAAAAAATCTCTAGTTGTGGCACTTGGGGACATGGTTTAATAGCGAACATGGTGGTAGTGCTGGATTTATGGTTAGACTTGATGATTTTAGAGGTTTCAACTTTTATTATTATAAAATTCTGTGTTAAAACCTCTTCAACATTACGATAAAAAAGGCTCTTTTAAACTTCAAAGATTCCTGTGTGCCTCTAAGTTCCTGAGGATCTAGAGGAAAACCACCAGTATTTTATCTGCTCTTAAATATTGCTGATTTCCCTCCACTCCAACCCTTGCAGTCATCCGGAGTTTTCTGCATGTGCTTGTGCCCATCAGATCAGCACACAGGGGAGAGCCAGGTCCTTTCTGTGACAGGAGAGAGCCAGGTGGATCTGAGACTGGCAGTCAGTGGTCAGGACAATCCCCTCCTGTCCTGCCTACATCAGTCTCACCTGAGCTGACCCAAATCCTGCTGCTGCCTTGGCATCGTGCGCTGCTTGCAGCCAGTCATTGGCTGGGCAACAGACAGAAAAGAAGAAAGAAAGAAAAAAACAAACCAAACTCTGCTCTGCTGCAGTTTAAATGTCTGACTCCAAAACAGGAAACAGCTGAGCAGACTGACATCCAAGCTGGTGGCAGGATGTTTTGTCCCTGGGAAGTTCAGCTCTACTTTCACTGTTGACAGATGCTGTGTCTGAGACAGTGACCTCTCTGTTTTCCCCAGAATGCTGCAACGGCCTCTCCATCCCCAAGGAATGCTCACAGCCTGGGGAGGCTCCCTGACATCCCACACAGCATCATCCTCTCCTGTCTATACATTGCTTGCTGAGCAGTCGAGGGACAATCTCATTTTCCAGGGTGGAATAGTCCTAACCCAGTTCAAACTGGGCTTAGGGTTTCCTATTCAAGTGTGGCACCACCACTGTCCTTAGCGTTTGAGTAACAATAGTTACTCAGTAATTACAACACCAATTGCAAAATAAAAGCCTCATGACATCCCTGCAGCACATTATTTCATTTTCTGATCTGTGGTTTTCCTTAAAACTACCTCTGTGTGGGCAATCTAACCTGGCCCAGGGACGGTGATCAGTGGTGGATGTGGCAGTGCTTGGACTCAAACCATCTTTTCTGTGGGGTTTTGTATGAAGACAAGGTTCCCCAGCCACGAACAATGTCTGTTTTGTCTCTGCAGATACAACTCAGGTGTGCCCTGAAAATAAAGAAAATGATCTCACTCCTCCACTCGAGCACTGTATTAGGACAAAGTAAGTGAAATTACAGTTTTTCATATAGAGACATTCAGTTGTTGATACAAGGAAAATATGTGAGGCTGGAGTGTTGAAAACAGTAAAGCTGAAAACTTAATGCCTAATGGGTCAGTCTGTGGTAATATGTTTTACACATTTAATTGTGTGTTATTTCAATTAACATTGAACTGTCCAAGGTGTTCATTCTTAGAGGAACCTTCACTACATCACCAAGAACTGAGTGAGCCAAATTCAGTCTGAGAGCACAGCTTGGTTGCAATAATCTAAATTTAGACTCCCAAAAGTGCTTGATTGCAGAGGTATAATGAGAAAAGGAGGCAATTTATTCCATTTTCTGAAGAACAAAAGGAGGGATCTGGGTGTTATTTTCAATGCATGAAGCCCCATTGAACAGTCTCAGTTTTTTTCTAACTGTCTGTGGACAGCACAGAGTTTGTCAGGACCACAAACCACCAGGTTTTGTGCAGTCATTCCTGACAGACCTTTGCTCATCTTCTCTCCTTACATACAAGGCTAATTCCTATTGTATTGGGATTCTCATGGCCATTTTGAGGCCTGTATATGCAATTCATCCAAATCACACTGATGTTAATGGGAACATTTTCGGCTTAGTGAGACATGAAAGAAGCAAAATGGAGAAATTTAACTGGGCAGAAAATTCAGCTTTATATCAATTCCAGCAGGGCTTTGGAAGTTACTATCTGAATATCTCTGGAGCAAGAAGTGAAAGCCTCATTGTCAGAGACCATAACATTTGTTAAATCAGCAAGCCAGGCAGCTTCAGGTTTCTCTTGCCATTTCCCTCCTGTCCTTGCTACAATTTACTCTGCAAAAAAACCCCATCAGAAAATAAATAAATAAGGACAGTGGCTGCCAGTGTGTTGATCAGAAAATCACTGAGAGGTAGAAGAGGCATCCTGCAAGGTGACAGCAGTGACATCAGTCCAACCTTCCTGCACATACAGATTTTATTGATTCATCATTTCCAGTGACACATAGGCATGACTGTAAACTAAAATAAATAATGTACAACCTCAGAAAGCCCCACAGGGAGAATAATGCATGCAACTACTTAAACTCTTAGAATATCTTCCATTCCTGGCATTGTGTCAGAGTTATACAGTGTTGGTAGTGCTGCTGTTTGTTTATTTTTTAAGTTCCCTGCTTTAATCTGCTGGAGAGGTAAATTACCAGCAAATTCCAGTGTCAGTGTATTTTGTTTGTAGCGTTCTCAGCAGTATCTGATTTATCCTTGTTTTCAGTGCTCTCCCTTTGCTTTGAGGGTATTTATTTAAGCGTGGCCTCGCTGCAAAACATTTTTCATGTTAAATTTTTCCTTTTTGTTGTAAGAACTTTTTCTTCCAACTACGGAACAGCGTATAAGGAAAAGAAGAACCAACTCAAGTAACCAAAATTTTTGCAATTTAGGGGATAAAAAAAGGAATTTTTTTTTTATCATACGACCGTGGAAAACTCTCCTAAACTAATTTTTAATAAAGCAAAGAGCTGTTACTTACTTTGATGAAGAATTCATGATGAAGCTCTGTATTAGACTTCTCTCATCAGAAAAATGCAGGATAACTTCTCAGGCAGAATGGAAAATTCCACAGACTTGAGACAATTAACTATCATTAATTGGTTTTGTTGTTAATTGAGAGTTTTTCCTTCCATTCACATGCCTCAGGTCTAGTTTAATCCATGAGAAGACCATTGCTTACCCCAATACCTAAGCACCACCACCCTGTGACACACTGAGTTCTGTGACTCACATCTGCCTTGCTGTTTGTTCTCTGACCCTCTCCTGAAGGGAAAACTGCACTGGTAATAGACTGGTTTTGCATTTAGTTTTTAATCATCATAATCATCATCATCAATATTATTATTATTATTATCATTATCAGAAGAGAAGGGTAGTTTTGCTTCTGCAGGAGGAGGAGGCTCATGTTTTCAGTCCCTGTTGTACAAAACATCAGAAGAGTTCAGTTCTGAGTTTAAAGCAGGCAACTCTTCAGCTGGCTCTGGAATCACCAGTCACCACCAGGTATCTGTGTAACCTGCAGGCCCCCAAAGAAAGGATAAGTAAAAGTGCTTTTCTTGTGGCTCTCAGCCCCAGACATCTGTGGCAGCAGTTGGATTCTGGCCCAGAGATGTCTGGAATGTGGATCCCTGGGTTGTTTTGGGAGATGCCGTGCAGACAACTTATCCTGTTCTTCCCTGAGGAATACTCTTATATCACAGTCCTGATCCTCAGCAGTGGAGGAAATAACATCTGTTAGCTCTGCCTGAGGGGATCCAAACTCTGATCTGCTATTATAACCTGAATTTAGCAGTATTTTTTGTTAACCCTCTGTGGTAGTGAGGCTGTGGGGTCCATGAGTTCACCTGTTGGCTGTGAAGTGAAACACCCAAAGGGAATTTAGTGGATGAGAGAAGAGCAGAGTCTGGGCATTTCACCCTGAGTTATTGATGTGCTCCAAAACAATTGTCATCACAGGAGATGCTCACTGAGTGCTATTCCAGACTGAGCATTGTTCAGGGCCTGACCTGTTCCTCTTCAGTTCCTGTAACTGCATGACCCTTGGGTCAGGTTGTACTTGAAGCAGGTGGGTCAAATGTAGTTTTCCTTTTGCTAATCTGATAAATTATAATGGAATCAGCAGCTAGAAAATGCCTCACGTTTCAATTACACTGTGGCAGTTTGGGGAAGTGATCACCTGCATTGTCCAGGAAGTTTTGTATCTGTTTGTAAATAAAAGACTTTTTCAGCATCTGTCAGTGAGATTCCACGCTCTTTGAAACCTTTTCTTGCAAGAGGGGAAAAAGTTTTGGACCTGTCTCATAGAAGCAAACAGCCAAAAGCTGCTTTTTAGTCTAAAAAATGGTTTGAAAATAAACCCAGGAGATGAGGCTTGTTCTGAAAGTAACCTTCAGTCCTACTTCAGAAATTATGTTCTGTTCAAGCTCTTTGGGGAAAGCCTGTTTTAACAAAGGCCAGTTCCTCACTGCACAGTGATCAACAACAACTTTACCAACAGCAGAAATGGTGTCAGCAATGTGAGGAATCCCACAGGGCACAGTGCAGGCTCATTTGGTGTCTTTTGGCCTCTGTGGATCCCTCTCAAAGCTTTAGTCATTCTGGTGAGATAGAAAGTTGCACCTTGGGAAGATTGTACTCAAAGATAAGGGATGATTTGATGGTATTATCTGAAAAATCCAATGGGGACAGCAGGTGGCAGGGTTTTTTTTCCATTTGGTTGTTTTAGGGTAACGTTCTGAACCTCTGACAGGGACAGCTCCCACCTCTGACAAATGCCAGACTTAGGTTGAATAACCCCAGATGAAACAAATTCTGCTTTTAATTTAAGATGTGGGGCATCTCTGCTGTGTATTCCTGCTAAGTATTCTTGGGATGGAGACAATCTCTCTGCATTTTTTTGATTTTAATTTTCTCAGCAAAGTTAAAAAAAAAAAAACAGAAGGAAAAATTTCACAACAGCCCTCAGATGGTCACTTCCTTTGAGACATTGCCCTGAAGGCTGCAAGAATTCAGCTTTTGGTTTTGTTTTACACTTAATTGACTTGCTCAGCACAAGGGCTGAGCTGCCATACCCTTGCTGACACATCCTGTCCTTGGTGACAGAAAGAATGTGGCACTGGCAACTCTCTGTCCCCTCCACCCCCTCACCAATGTCTCCCTACCCCGAGGCAGATTTTCGAAACAGATATGAGTACTCAGCTCTGGCAGTGCAACAGTTTAGTTCCCAGGAAATGTGGGCCATGACCTTGCAGATGAGAAAAGCCACAGCCAAGGATGAATTTGTTCCATGAGGCGTGAGTGGACTCACTTCAGGGAGGTGACTGGAGAGCATAATCCTGCTTTCACCAGGTTTTGGGTCAGATCTCTGTCTTTTGCCATGGTTTGAAGACACGTTTTGTGGCAGATTTAGGATTGATGCCTCCTTTGCATTCAGTCACATGCCTGAGGTGGGCAGCTGAGCTGTGGGAGCCAGTGCAGAGCGAGGAATGAAGAATGTGGAAGGTTCCAGAGCCACTGGGAGCTGTTCTCAGTGTTCGTCCTCAGTGTCATTCTGAAGGGGGAATAAGGGTAGAGAAGAGCAGAACCTCAGCAGAGGAAAAGCAAAACATCACCATTAAAGTGAGCCATGGAATTCATAGAGGAGCCAAGGTCAGGAGCAAAGGCAAGTGCTCAGTGAAGTGATCCAGGCACAGGGTCCCAGAGTCAGGGAGTTCCTAATCAGAGCTGGACAGGAGGGTGCAAATGGCCTACTGACAGCTGGGAGTGAGTATTTTGGTTCTTTAGGATTAATTCTTGTACCCATCTTGGGCATTGTCTAATTATGCTGTCGAACATGAAGATCTCTGTTGTAAATCAGCTGCTGCTGAGGACTCAGTGGTGCCCACAGAGGCTGGAGGAAGGGTCAGGACAGAGTCCTCCAACCCTGGCACCAAAAATCAGGGGGTACAGTTCCCTCACTTCTGCTCCATTCCCTTTGGAATGTGATTAGTTACCCCAAACAAAACCATCCCAATCTCTCTCAGGTTCCTTGGGTGGTTCAGGCTTTGAATTTGCCTTTCCAGTGACGAACTGATGGATGTAAAAATTATTTCATTTCTAGGTGGCAAGGAGCTGTCATTGACTGGAACGGCACAGAACCCATCTTGTGACTGATGTGACCTGCACTTTATTTGGGAGGACCAAAAGGAAATGACTGAATGAGCATATTCCTATTCCCACCAATACAGGAAATAGAGCAGTTTGAGACGAGGAAGAATGACAAGGTTTGCAGGCTGGCAGAGTTTCACCTCAGTCACCTCGTGCTTCAGATATTTTGCTTTTAATATAAACAACACTTGACGTAAATTCCTTGTCACTGCCTTCAGCATAAAGCTCCTGGGGGCAGGCTGGGTTCCCACCACCACATCAAGGTCACAGATGAAGCAGTGAAGTCGTCAACGTCCCCTTGAGGTCTCCTCCTGGATCCACTCAGTATCCTGCAATTGTTTGGAAGCATCTGATGGGAGATGCTGAACCCAGATTTCTCTCACTTTACAGCCTTCTCTGTCCTGCCTTGTTCTTCCTTGAAAAAACCCCAGTGCCACTATAAAACATCCTCCAAGGAGTATTTATTCACCTCGTTACCTGGTGTTAGCAAGCCTAAATAGGCTGGTGACCATTTGGGCTTTTTTTGGGGAAAGCCTGGCCTACGCCAAGTTCTCGTGTCATAAATTTGCAGTAAGGGTTGTGGTTGTGTGTTACCAAAATAATCCCATTAGTGCATTCCCAGTGCTGGGTGCAGCTGCTGTGTAACAGTGCCTCGTGCTGATATAGCTCATTTTGCTTTCTGGTGAGAGGCAGCTGTATCAGTATCTTTACTTTTATGCCCTTATTTCTACACGAGGGTTTATTCACACCCAAGTGGCAGATCAGGTCTGTGGTTTGCTTCTTCATAACTACAGGAAAACAAAAGAGTTGTTAGTTTTGAAATTCACATGGTGCCTATCTGTGATAGGTGCCACTTTCTATGGTTGAATAAAATGCATGTTCTGGAATGAGGTGCTGGGGAGATGGACCTTGAGGGACTGAAGGCACAGTTTGTACTCTGATTAATTCTGGTTTAGCAACACTTTACCAGAATTGGAGCAAGTTACTCTACAGAAGGTTGGGAAAAATGCCTTGGGGAAAAGGCAGATAAATGGTGTTTCTAGAGGTATTCCTCTCTCTTGAGAGTGAATATTTCGTGAGTTCAATAAAGGACTTTAACTTTCTGATGTTTGTTGTAGCATCTTCTTCCTGGTCAGTGTGGAAACTCCTCTGGGTCCTGAAAAATGAGTGCAAAATCAATTTCCAGCAAAAATTCAGCGTTGTTCTGGGTGTAGGGTGCAAACTGACTGTGCAAATGGAGATCTCAGGGAATTTGCACTGGAGTTAGATTTGAAAACCAACCTGAATATAAGTTACAAAGGATTACCAGAAAGGTTTAGATGGCCTTTGGATGAAGATCTGCCTCCCCCTTTGCTTTCCATTCACATCAAACTGTCATAGAATCACAGAATGGTTTGGGTTGGAAGGGAAATTAGAAATCAACTTGTTTCACCCCCCTGCCATGGGCAGGGACACCTTCCACTATCCCATGTTGCTCCAAGCCCTGTCCAGCCTGGCCTTGGACACTTCCAGGGATCCAGGGGCAGCCTCAGCTTCTCTGGGCACCCTGTGCCAGGATCCCACCCTCACAGGGAAGAATTTCTCCCTAATATCCAATCTTAACTTGTTCACTTTCAGTTTAAAGCCATTATATGCAGTGAAGCATCTCAGAGTTGCAGTTACTTAAATTTTATTTATTTCAGTGTACTAAAATCTGTTTGGTTGAGATCAGATAGATAAACATAAAACTTTGGGAGATCCAGATCTCCCAAAGAGATTCAGCCTCTGAGACATCATCAGCATCAGATCCACGCTCATTCCTGACTGCTGACTCTGCCATTCCTGTGTATTATGGGATGTGCTGGTGCTGTCAGCTGCAGGTGGATTCAATAATTCCTTTAAGATACCTCAGCCTGAGCTTCAGTGTTTCTGGGAAGTCCCAAACAGCCAAAGATCCCAGATGTAAAACCTTTTTCCCCCTCTTGAAATCTGTATATTCTATAGTCCACACTTTGTTTCATGAAACAAATACAGTTTGATTTTCCCACCTGCCTCACAGGGCATGCGTCATACAAAATTTTGAGGGGTGCATTTGGACAGAAAACATTGTGCAGGTGACAGATACTGGAAGATTCTTGGAACCAAAAAAAATCCCTTCTGGTTTTTCCAGTCTAGTAAACCCAGACCATTTATTTCAAAGCTTTAAGCTGTGTCAGACTGGAGATAACCTTCCACTCCCTGAGAGCAGAGCAGCACAGATAAGGGCTCAGCTGGGGCAGAGGGAGCTGCTTTGGGACAGGCCAGATTTGATCTGAGTGAAATCTGGATGTCTGCAGTGCAGATGTGTTCAGGGGATCTGTTCTCTGTCCAGAGCTGGGGACGTACCAGGTGTGGAGTGGCTTTGCTTTAGGATGAGAAGAGTTGTTCCTATAAAAGGAGCCCAAGAGGATTGTCTCCAGTGGATTGCACCCATGGAGATGTAAAGACTTTTAGGGTGTGAGGAAGGGGATAGACTGGTTGGAAATTGTGGCTTATGGGTGAACAAAGATGAGGAGAGGTCCTGAACTTTGTCCCTCTTTCTAAAACACACTTCAAAGAGCTTTGAGGCTCCTTCATCACTGTCTGTGGAGAATATTTTTGTTAAAACAGATTTTTCTTACCTATTATCTGTCGTTGTGTCCTTGTATATTTGTTTGCAAAGTCCACTGCCCAGCTGAGAGTGAATTAACTCCAGATTCACCATGCCCTCACTCACAGAGGAGGAAAAAAAGAACCTGAACCACGTTCCCAAACCACCTCCTGGGCAGGGCAGCTCAGCACTGCTGAGCTCCTTCCAGCAGCCTTGCTCCTGGAACCTGAGAGCAGCAGGTTCCTCCAGCAGGGCTCAGTGCCAGTGTCCTCCTTACCAGGCAAAAGGAATGGCTCCTTGGAAAGAATCTGCAACCAGAACATTAATTTAGATCTAAATACTCTCAAAAAGTAATGCCAGAGCATTACCTGGTCGCTGCCTGCATCAAGACTTGGGGGTTTTTATTCAATGTAAAGCACCAGAAATTACTTCCCTTAAGACATTACAGGGCTTTTTGGGTCAATCACACAGAGCAATGCAAAATGTCACGTGGCAGTACAAAAATCTTTGCCCAGATCTGTGTAGAAACACATCCTCTTCTGGCAGCGTGCATGCAATCTTTTTAAATTATATTTTCCTCCTCATTGTTTCTCTCTCTTTTTTTTTTTTTTTTTTTTTTTTTTTTTTTTTTCTTTTTCCCACCCTCTCTCTCTTTTNTTCTTTTTTTTTTTTTTTTTTCCATTTCCCAAATAATGTGACTTCCTGAAGGGAAGAAAACAGTGACCATTTGATAATTGAGTACTAAAAGACACCAGTGACGTTGGCACTTGGTCTGCATGGTGTCTTCATGTCATTCTCTTTTCTTCTGTGGAATAAAAAAATTGCACCCTGTGCTGAAAATTGACCCCTTAACTAATAACAAACATGGCTTATTGTGTATGGAGATGAATATGGAAGCAGAGTTACTATTTTGGCAGGGTGCCACATCTACCACCTTTTTACAAAATGTTTATTTAGCTTTGCCTTGTACCGTGTCCCATACAAATAAAACATTTAAAGCAATGGTCAGGCAGAAGCCTGGATTTCTCACTCATTTTTTAATAATTGATTTGCTAGTGGAGACTAGCAAATCAGGGAGATTGAGTTGTGAATGTTTCATGGGCCTCATCGAGTCAGTGGAAAAGTAATGGCAAGAGTGAAAAAATGATGATTGTGGGTAAAAAATTCACAATTTTATGGACCTTCTAATGTTTGTTTTTTACATGCCTGTCCTTATTCTGGTTAAATCTGGGAAAAGTTTAAGATAAGATGACTGATCCCATGAATGAATCCCTGCAGTCACTGTGGATTTGATTCCCAGGTGAACTGAAAATGACCACTTGAGCCTCTTGCTTTCAGATTTTCACTTTCCTGGGGCAGATTTCTCTTTGTTTATGTTTGCAATGTATCTGCTGGGCTCATTTGAAATGGCAGGAAATGATCACTTCAGTAATCTAGGGAAGCTGAAGAGCTTGGAAGAATGACACCACCATAAGCCAAGTTTGCCATCAGGGAGAAGTGGTTTAGGGGCTCTGAAGATTCAGTTGCTGAAAGTGAAGTACTGGGAGAAGGCAGGAATTTTTTCTGGTGCTGGTTGGGAGCTGCATGAAAAACCAAAGACATCAAACCACTGGTTTTTTGGGGGTTTTTTTCCCAGAAAATGCTTGCACCAGTCTTTTGAAGCAGTAAAATTGTCCGTTTTTCAGAAGGCCTTACATGATTTGGGGTATGATTACAATAACAAAATGTAGTGAAAAAACATGGATTTCAATTCTTGTGGTAACTCTGCTTTATTTTCCTGTCCCAGGGTAAGTTCACCAAGAAGGGAGCTGCCCTGAATTTCACATTTTCAGTATGTGGAGTATGCAGAGTTATATTTTAGGTGATAAAAACTTAAACCCTCACCAAAGTTTGCCCTGTGATAATTTGTCTCTTCAGTTTGTGTTTCTAGAAATGTCAAAATTAAGAATCAAGCACCAAACCCTTAATGTCCATTGGTTTGTTTTATTTTTCATCAAAAAGTCCATGTAGGAAACAGAGGTTTTTTTATGGAATGAAAATGGTTGCTCCTGCATCTCCACATGATCCCATCTGCTGCACCTCCTGAGGAAAAGTCACTCCATTAAGGCCACTTTGTGTACACTCACACCCTACATTGATTTGTTTTCATTGGCTGTAAAATAATAAATTCAACCCCCGCTCTGAAATAAGGAAGCAGTTCCTCCTTAGCAGCCTTGTTTATAAAACTAGAAAAGGAAAAAGGGCTTAATCTGGTATTTTATTTGTCATTTCAAACAGGGTGGGGAGGGATTGTTGGTACAGTGGAAAACAAACAGATTTTGTGACATCCCTCACTAATAGTTGCTGACGGTATCAGCAAGGAATCAAACACAGATTTTACAAGGAAAAAGTTGGGTTTGTTCTAAGATAAATAATTATGAATACTTCAGCATTTTTAGTTTCATCTGCTGTGAGTTTTTTTCCTTAAATTTCATTTTTTTCTGAAGGAATTATGGGTAACTCCAGCTGTTGATCCGTCAGGAAGTTGTGCTTAAAGGCACAACTCAAATATCCATAGAATGATATCACTGAAACTTTTTCAGACACTCACATTAAAGCATTTTCTTTGTTCTCTGGCTTTTGGACTCAAGGTGAGTTTCAGGTGGTGTTTCAGTGTTTTCCATGGCACTGTGCATATCCCATGCATTCCACATCTTTGCCTAACACAGATTAAAATGTTTTGTAGCAACCCCTGGATCTGGGTGCCTTGATTTTCAAGGGCAGTAAGTGAAAAAATGGAGCACAATGAGTTGGCTGTGGACAGCTTGAGCTGAGGTGGTGTCTGGCAGAGATATTCAGAGGTGATAAATCTGACTTTGATATGGCTCTGAAGCTGAATTCCAGCTGAGCTGGAGCGAGTCCAGAGCAGGTCCATGAGGATGATTAGAAGGATTAAACACCTCTCCTTTGAGGAAAAACTGAAAGATTTCGGGTTGTTCAGCCTGGAGAAGAGAAGGCTCAGAGTCGAGGAGACCTCAGAGCCCATTCCAGGGCCTAAAGGGGCTCCAAGAGAGCTGGAGAGGGACTTTGGACAAGGGATGGAGTGACAGGACACAGGGAATGGCTTCCCACTGTCAGAGGGCAGGGTTAGATGGGATATGGGGAAGAAATCCTTCCCTGTGAGGGTGGTGAGGCCCTGGCACAGGGTGCTCAGAGAAGCTGTGGCTGCCCCATCCCTGGAAATGTCATCATCATCACCCAAATATCTCCTCACAGGCATTTACAGGGTGGATGTCTCCATCTACACCAGTGATCCAGGAATATCTTGAAAGCTACTGGTGAGAAACAGGCACTGGTGGACTTCAGCCACCTGGTCTGGTTTAGGTGCTACAGAAGGAATTGCATTTTTCCCTGCCTGCTGCTCTCTGGGTCTCTACAGGTTACACTGATGATTGGAGGAGTCCAGGATGACTGATTCAAATGAGTCCCACTGTGTGTGAATGATAAAGCCTGAAAAGAAGGAAGTTTTGTTTATGGAGCTTGACAGAACAAGTGAATGAGGTGATGGGTCAGAGATTCCTCCTGCTTCCTGCACCATCCTCACCTCTGGCTTCCACTCCACAGCTTTCACCTGTGAGACAGAGAATCATCTCTGTGGAACAAATAACAGGGTTGGGTAGCAGGAATTTGCCAGCTTTTGGAAAAGGAGTTGCTGATAAATCAGGTTACTCACGTGGGCACACAGGAGCCATATCAGAGGTGGGGCCTGGAGGGTGTCCTGGACGTGAGAATTTGTAAGCACAGATTTCTGGTAGAACAGCAGCACTGGGGCTGTGTCACAACCCTAAATCCTGATAAAACACCCGAGATAACTGTGCCTTGTGTGAGTGTTCTGCTTGCTTCCTTATCATCATCTTATCATTTGGCAAGGCCTTCCAAATTAATCTAAGAAATATTCTGGGCATTCGTAAAAATACGCCGTGCACTGGAATTCAGCAAATATTTATTAATTGACAAAACACCAGTGAAGAATGTGTAACCAAAAAAAGAATACAAGTGCTCAGGTCCTCTCTGTAAAATACACAAAGGATAGGAGGTTAAAAGTTACATTCCACAAACATACCTTTTGCTGAGCTGTACTTGGTTTGGTGAGTGGTGTGGATGGGAGCCAAGGTCTCCAGATCCTGAGTTCTGAATTATTGCTGCAGGGAGAGGGGAAAAATGTCCCTTGTGGCCGAGGGAAGGGAGCAGTCCAGGGTCTCCACCTGTGCAGGTGTGTGGGGGCTGTTCCGCTGAGGGTGGATGGGTTTCTGCAGGGCTGTTTCCCAAGAGATGTGAAAATCCAAACTGGAGATCGCAGATACAGAGAAGACACACGGTTGTGGATGAGCTGTAAACCCGTCATGGGTCACATTAGTGGAGTTTTGGTAGGTGTTAAATCCTAAACATTATAAAAGCATCGTCATGGGGTGGTGGGTGGAAGGGGCAACAGTAAATTAATTTTAGTATCTCAAGTAAGAAATAACAATTCACATTAAACATTGAACATGGAGGATAATACAAATAGTTTTACTCGGAGGTACAGGTCATCACCAATCACTGGATTCTGTGTTACTCAGATTATTTTTAACTTGGGATGCAGTTTTAGGCCTGTGCTTTATTTGCCTTATGGACCATCAAAGTCAGGAGAAAAACATACTGAGGGCCAAGCTCATTCCTAGTGTAGATCTGAAGATATTCCAGAACTGTCTAGACACAATCCTGTGCCATGAGCTCTGGAAGACCCTGCTGGAGCTGGAGGTTGGACCAGGTGTCAGTTGTGGTCCCCTCCAATCTGACCCATTTCTGTTGAAATCAGCTGAACACCTGATTTTCAGTGGGCTCCACATTTTTCTCTTTCTGGTGGAAGATCACTCCTTTGCACGCTACGATATCTTTGGCTGAGAAAATCCTTCATGGTTGGTGCCTTTATGTTTTATTGTCGGTGATCCATGGCCGTGTTCCTGTTTTGAAGTGGCTGCAGCACGCTGCTGATGAGATCTCAGATCTGCTGTCATGAATTGTTTACATTTGGTCAATGGGAGCAAAAAAGGGGGGAAAAATATCACAATGGCAAATTGCAGCTAGTAAATGTCACTCCCAGACAGGGTGACAAATGAGTAGTGAGTGCTCTGCCGTGGCGTGTGAAGAAAGCTGGTTTTTTACGAGCACTTCAATGCAGAGCAGTTTTATTATGACTGACATCCTTCTCAGGGCTGAATTCCTACCACCATATCCTTCCTGAGTCTCTCCTGCTCAGGTCAGTGCTGTGAAACAATCCAGCATTTCTCAAATTGTTATTCCGATTTGAAAACCTGGCAAACACAGTTCACACATTGGAATCTGCACTGGGTTTGGTTTTCGGTCAGTAGCAGATGAATAAAATAAGTGAAAATCTGAAAATTAGGCTTTTAAAAGTATTTTTTCAGTATGAAATATAGCTCTGAACACACAACTGTTGAGTCATCTGAGAGAGAAAATAGATGTTTAATAGTTGCATGCTGTGTGTACTTTGAGAAATGCATAAAATCACAGAATCACAGAACATCCGGGGCTGGAAGGGACCCACAAGGATCAAGTGCAATTCCTGGACCTGAACAGGACACCCTAAAAATCATACCACATGTCTGTGTGCATGAGTAGCAGGGGCCAGAGAAAGAGGAATTAGAACTATAATTATTATATTTATTTTCATTTTGAGTAGAATCTATATACGCATTCAATAAAGCAGTAGTGCTGAGGCAACCACAAATTAATTTTTAACAGAAAAGCAAGTGAAAACAGAGGGAAATATCATGATGAGTGAGAGGCTATACTGACAGCTATGAGGAAAGGCTAAAAAAATTGGGATCATTCAGCCTGGAGAAGTGAGTGACTTAATTGCAGCCTTCCAGTACCTGAAGGGAATTCTGAAGAAAGATGGAGAGAGACGATTCACAAAGCCAAGAGTGACAGGACAAGGGAGAATGGCTTCACCCTGAAAGAAGACAGGTTTAGATTGGATATTAGGGAGAAATTCTTCCCTGTGAGGGTGGGGAGGCCCTGGGACAGGGTGCCCAGAGAAGCTGTGGCTGCCCCTGGATTCCTGGAAGTGTCCAAGGTCAGGTTGGATGGAGCTTGGAGCAACCTGGGATAGTGGAAGGTGTCCCTGCCCATGGCAGGGGGCTGAAACTGAAGAATCTTTAAGCTTCTTTCAAACCCAAACTATTCCATGACTCTGTTAGAGCTTCCTCTAATAGCACCAGCCTGGGTTTAAATTCTTGTAACATCTGGTGCTCTCTAAATGCATATTGTCCCCCTGCCTCCTCCTTTCAAGTTTTCTCAGCTGCTAAGAGCAAAGAAAGGCACTTTGTAACTTGAAGTATGGAAACAGCATTAATTTTTACTCTCTCCTTGTTTTTTCCACTTCACATATTCTATGTTTAATGTGTAGCTGAAGTAAGAAGCTTCTTTATTTTGTGGATAGCAAAACGTCAGCATGGTCTGCTAGGAGAAAGATGATTTATGAGGTTTTCAGGATGCGGGGAACAGGTGACTTTTGCTTAAAAAAAAAAAAAAAATCATGTTCCTGGCTTAAAAAAATAATCTAGTAAAAGTAAAGCCATCGAGAGAATACACGTTATCTACGATCGTTCCAGAAAGCGTTTCCTACAGAACAACAATTACAAGTCATTGTGAGTCCCTTGGGAACAGCAGTCAAAAACATCAGCAGTTAATTACTAGAACTTCCTAAATCAACCTTCTTTGGCATGACATGAAGTGAATGAGAGCAATAAAAGCAAGGAAGTGCATTGTGCTTTGTCCTGTCCAACTCCTGTTCGGACAGGCGTAGGTCACAAGCACAAATGTAACCAGGCATGAATTGTTGGGTTTTTTGTTGTTGTTGGTTTTTTTAAAATATTTTAATTCTTGGCCTTGGGTTAAATTAAACCAGCGTGCTGGAAAGGCCAAGGTAAAATGCAGGGCCAGGTCTTGAGGCTGCGTAAATCCTCTCTCTGAGTTGTGCCATGGCCACACCTTCAGAGCAGAGTCCCTGCTCCAGTAAAACATCAAAGAGTATGAAAAAACATATGTCCTAGAGTGGCTGGTGAAATAAAGGGAAAACTGAACAATCTGTTCTTAGTGGGGTTTTCAGGACTCTATGTTGGGGTGCTGCTAAATTTTCTGATATGCAGCTGAGGCAGATGGAGATTTTTCTTTGCCTTGCCCCAAGTGCAGGTTCTGTGGCTGCTGGGGTGAATCTGGAAGGAAGAGATACCCTTAGCTATGGAAAAGTGAAAATATTTAATGTGAACTCTTCTTCAAAATTGATTTCTTCACTTTAAAACCAGTCTGAAAGATCTAGAACATTTTTTTGATAAAATAGTTGCTGCTGGTTTTCACCAATCTCCTCATTCCTGCCCTTCTGTCTCACAGTGGAGTGGAGAAAACATTTCACCAGCTGATTTGGTGAGTCTTCCTGGGAAGAGGAGCTTTGAGTAGGGATGTGAATGGGGCACAGTTGTCAGCATCACACGTCTTTGGCTCAGAGTGAATGAAAAGGAAACTCAGAAATAAAACTCGTGGCTTAGTTGGAGGGAGGGAGCTGCAGGGAAAGGCAAACACCAACAAATGGAACAGAAGCTGTTTATCAGGAAGAGGTTTACAGGATCTAAAATCTTCACAGATGTGGGTGAGGAGAAGCTGGTGACTGATATAGGGTGGCTGAAAGGAAGAGAGCACAAGATGTTGGCCAGATAGGGCTCCCCAGACCTTGGGAAATTATTTTTGGATTAGCAGTTGTGCAAGTCATGCTTGGTGCCATGGAAGGGCTGGCCAGAAAGAGCAATAAGCCAGGCAGAATGCTTCCCGAAGCCATTAGCATAGGCGATTAACAGCTAATCACCAGAAACCCAAAGGCTCATCAGGGAGCTGAGGAACAACAATTAGGTGGAGGAAACCCAATAACGTGGTTGGTGCCAATGGAGTTCTCTGTCTCAGCCACTCCTGGGGCTGGTGAGCAGCTGAGACCCACTGAGACGTCTTGGCTTGGCCAAAGAAATGCTCCCCAAGGGGATCCTGAGAGCTGTGGGGTTTACTGCCCTCACAGGAACAGGGATGCAAGGGAGGAGCATTTGAAGATTACATAAAACTCACCATGGGGTGATTTTGCAGGAGCTGTGAGAGTGTGTGACAGTTATTATGGGATATTTAGAGAGGGACCAATCAATGTGGCTTGGGGAGGAGCAAGTGTGGGAAAAGAGAGAGATAAGGGATAAAAGCTGTAGAACATGCAAAAAACCTGGGCTGGCCACGCTCTGCTCTTGCTCAGCTCAGTCTGCCCTGTCTCCTTATTAAACTCCATTTCCAGGTATTTTCCTGGGCAAGGGACCCCCTCAGGTTTGTGTGGGGTCTTAGGGCCAGCAGCTGGAGAAGGGAATGTGGCTCACAGGGCTCGTGTGGCTGTGGGTCCAGGAACTGGAGAGACCAGGCTGTGAGTGTTCCCTGAGGAACTGCACTCCTGCACATATGGACACGCCTGGTTTGTTGAGGGAACTTCAGCCCAGCTGGAGAGGAGAGATCTGTGAGCCAGGCCTGGCAAAGACCATGGCCCTGGAGGCATCAGAGGGTGGCAAGTTGGCTGCTGGAGGGTCTGAAGGTCTCAAGCAGCTTCTTGGGGAGGTTGTGGGGTGTGTTCACGGCTGTGGGGACACACACAGGACCTCACCAAGCAGGGCTGAGGAGTGTGGAGCTGTGGCCACATCCACTGGGATCTGAGATCCAAATGCCTCTGACATCCATCATCCTGATCCGTGGTCACCCATCATCATCATCCCTCTGATCCTCACTGGACTTTGGTGCTTGTGGTGATTGGCTTTCAATCATGGCATGAGTCCCCAAGGGAGTGACCAAGCTTTTGGGTACCTGTTTCAAGCTAATTTTTGAAAAGGAAATAAATTTCATGTGAATACTTTTGTGGGGTTTTAACAGCACTAATGGACAGCTGGAACCCCCTGAGGACTCCCTGTGCTCTGAATCTCTGGGATGGGAACCTCTTACTCCATCAACAAACATTCCTGAAAGGACTTGCAGGACATTGTGCGCTGACTACAGCAACTCAGGGAAATCTCCTTTGCTCCTTCATCCCACTGCAGACATTCATCAGTCACATCACCACAACTCTTGGTCTGGGGGAGCTTCAAATTTTGTCTTCCATGAGATCATCTCTGTCTTTTTGCTTGCCAAACAATCCAGATTTTTTTTTTTTTTTTCTCCCATGTTTCTACAGATCTGGAAGTGTTTCAGGCCAGGCTGGATGGGGCTTGGAGTAACCTGGTCTGGTGAAAGGTGTCCCTGCCATGGCAGAGGTTGGAACTGGATGGGCTTTAAGGTCTCTTCCAACCCAGCTGTTCTGGGATTATGTGTGATTGGGTGGCCAGTGGGTTTCTGATTTAATATTTCCACTCATCTTTTCCCTTATAAAGATGAGCAGTTATAAAATGCCAAACCAGTGTGTTGTGCCTCACATCCAATACTAATCACAAGTCTAAGATTAAATGCCAGGTGTCTGAATCAGAGTTTTATTACTGATTTTTAAATCCACGGAATCCCAGTGAAACTCTAACACCAACTTCTGCTTTGCTGGAAGTTTTAATGGCAATAATATATAATATAAAAATATTCTCATTATCCAAAAAATATCCAACATCTAGACAGATACAAGCAAAGAGAATTTACATTATGGATAACTTTGATCTGTGATCAAAATCCAAAGGCAAGCCACTGCCAGAGCCTTACAGCAAATGCAGATCCAGTCTCTTCTGTTCTTTATCTTCAGAAATATTTTATGCTTAGATATATTTACCTGCTCTTCACCAGTGCATGACCTTTATTTTAATCTCTGCTTTGTGCTTTTCAGTGTGTTGCTGAGGATTTTAAAAAATAAAGGACTTCTTCTAATGAACATGCTCATTAACATGTCTCAATCAGGGTTTCCTGGGAAAACTCATGGCCAGTTGTGCTTGTTGTGCTATTAAACTCTGCAAATCAAGCACAAAATTTAAGTGTGAAAACAGAGAACTAGAGAAACAAACTCAGGAAAGTGATGATTAGCCAGGAGCCAGGAGATTTTATCTGGGTTTAAGTCAAAATCATAGCTTGCCTGTTTCTTGTAATCACTTTTATGTTCAAAGCCCTTCCAGCTGAAGCAAAGTTGCATTTTGTTTACTGCAGCACGGGTCTGCTTTCCATTTTATACCAAAAACAGGGCAAAATGAGGGGAAGAGCTTTACTTTTCCATCCTCTCTGGCAAACATAAAGTTTTTCCGGGCTGCAAGGATGTGTTTGAAGAGCTGCTCTGGTCTGAGCACCCCTGACACAGCTTGATACCAGAATATCAGAACTGTGTGAAATGCTGCTTAAAACCTGACAAAATTTTAACTTTATCCTTGAAATGTTTTGTCAGAACTCATCACCTGGCTGAAGGCCCATCCTGACCCACCTTTTGGTGTTGCCTTGTGAATACACAAAAGCAGAGCACAGCACACAAGATGAATCCTGACTTCACAGGCATTTTCTCCGTGCCCTTTCTGAGCTTGCAGAGCCTTTATCTGCTTGTCCCAGCAGCAGGATCGGTGTCATTTACCCACGAGGAGCCCTTTGTGATCTCAGGGCTCAGCAGGATCATTTCCAGAGGGGATTTTTGAGCAATCCCAGAGCTGTGTGTAGGAAACAACCTCTGGTGACATTTTTCTGCTTTTGGCACCAGTGCCAGCCTGTGCCAAGGTATTTGCTGTTATAACAAATAAACTCAGCCACGGTGCAGTTGCCCTTTGTGTAAATTAGGAGTGAGAAGGATGAATACTCCAACATCCTCCAGAGCTGGGGCGTAAAACTGCTGCTTCATCCAAAATTAGCAGCATTTGGCAGCCCCAACTTAGCCTGCACATCCTTCTGAAAGCACCTATGTTGTAAATGACATCAAGTTATTATTAAATTAAAAGCCACTACCTAAAATGTCCTGTCTCCCCTTCTATAATTTGAAAATGGAATAAAGAATATAATGACAACAGCAATATGTGGTAGCAATAAGGGGAAGGGAAATTGGGAGAAGAAAGAAAATAATCTCAAAACTTCAAATAACTTCAAATAAACTGCCCTCACTCAGTTATCTTTTGTTTACTTCTGTCCTAATATGCTTAAGGAAATTCAGGGAAATCTTTATTGAATGAGTTTAATTTTTGAATTCCTATTTCTTGACAGAGTTTCCAGTATTTCATGGAGTTTGAGAACGAAATCGGCATCTTTGTACTCTAACATGTAGGATCCCATCGCAAAATAAAAAGCAAAATTCCCCTGTGATTTTGAGTGCATGCTGTAAAATTAGAAATAAAACAGTTCAAGACCAGGTTGGGCAGGACTTGGAGAAACCTGGTCTAGTGGAAGGTGTCCCTGTCCACGGCAGGGGGTTGGAACCTGATGGGCTTCGAGACCTCTTCCAACACAAAACATTTTGGGATTCTCTCAGAGTTAATCAGGAAACTTCTTGCCTTTAATACTTTTCAGTATCCATCAGTTTCATGTCTTAAGGGCCTTCTGTCCTTACTGGCACAAGGTGTTTAGAGTAATTCATAGCAGGCCCTTACAGCCCTAATTCCTAATTCCTAATTACACATTCCTAATTTCCAGCTAATGAGTCTGACTGATCTCCACCCATCACTTCTTTGAGGAGAAAAGTTTTGGCATTGGATTGAAGGAAACTCAGTGTGAAAGAGAATGTATCCCATTAAAAGGATTTTAAAGTGAAACTCCCTCCCGTTGAAATCAATACGATCTGATTTCAAAATGAAGAGGATTTCACTAAAAATCAGCTTTGAGGTATCTGGAATCAAATAAAAATCCATAATTGAGAATCAGTTATTGATTTGGTAGCTCCAAAAACATAAACCAAAATAAATATAATAGTCTTAAACCAACTGACTGTGTGTTATTGCGTTGGGCTGGCCTATTTCAGCTGGAGTTTTATAGCCATGGTGTATTTTCAGTGCTAAGTCAGTGATGGATGGTCCCTCACAAAAATAATCATATGGTCTTTTTCAGATTAATTAACTGGGTGAGCAATTACAGATTCCCAGACATGTAGCCTTGACTTAAACAGAAAAAAATCCATTAACTTCATGTAAAAAAAGAAAGAAAAAGTACAACCACTTGGCTACACACAGATCTTGTTTTTATCTGTTAATTTGGGTTTCCTATCAGGGAATAAATGTCTACACCCATGAAGTTTTTACCAAAGAAGGAAAAATGCAGAGTCCTTAGCCAGGTGAAAATAATCAGTCAGGACCTGACAACTGAAGGGCTGTTTACCAAGGTTAGCAGGAAAAAAAAAAAGTTGAGAAAACTTGGAACTGAAACAACTGAATCTCTGATTCAAAATGTGAATGTGAAAAGAACAGTGCTGCTACCAAGGCAAACGTGCTGAAAAACCAGCCTGGGCCAGGGGAAACGGGACCTTTCCCTGCCACAGGAGGCACAGGAGGGTCATTAGTGCCTAATCACTCCCCTAAAATTCCCTGGGAAGCACTTTGAGGAGAGCACCGAATGCTCCTCGTCTCCTTTTTAGGGAATCGATGTGGAGGGGATGATCCCAGAGCCTTCTCTTCCCAAGGAGCCAAAATAATTTCTCTGTATTTAATCACCCTCCTTAGGCTTATTCTGTAAGAGTAAGAACTGAGAAGAGGCTGGAATTGGTCACACGGGGCTCACTTTAATTCTGGAATCTCCAAGAAATCCCAGCTTCCTGCTTTTTAAAGATATTTCTGAAAACTTAATCACATTTTTAATTGTTTTTCACAATTTTAGAGCTGTCAAGGTAATGACAGCTTTAGGGACTGTTATAATGACAGAACTCCTGTCTGACTTTGTGCTGGGAAACAGCAGACCAGGTTGATCCCATTTCCATTTTTACATCTATTCGAGATGTCTCAGTTATGATACAGCTGCCTTAAGGTTGCAACAACATCCAGAGACATTTTATTTCCAAAAAATGATGCCAATTTCGCATTCCCCTCTAATGACTGAATCATTAGGCTGAGCCAATCGTGGGCAGCAGATTGAGGGAGGGAATTCTGCCCCTCTGCCCCACTCAGGTGAGACCCCACCTGCAGAGCTGCCCCAGCCCAGCACAGCAAGGACCTGGAGCTGCTGGAGGGAGCCCAGAGGAAGCACCAGGATAGTCAGAGGGATGGAGCAGCTCTGCTGGGAGGAAAGGCTGGAAAAATTGGGATTGTTCAGCCTGAAAAAGAGAAGATTTCAGGGTGACCCAATTGTGGCCTTGCAGTGCCCGAAGGGAGCTACAGGAAGGATGGAAAGAGACAGTTTACAAGAGCCTGGAGTGACAGGACATGGGGGGAATGGCTTCAAACTGACAGAGAGCAGGTTTAGATGAGATATTAGAAAGAAATTCTTCCCTGTGAGGGTGTTGAGACCCTGAAACACATT
>VXBB01002836.1:144762-159167 GCA_013399915.1 Illadopsis cleaveri | reverse complement strand
AAGAGCCTGGAGTGACAGGACAGGGGGGAATGGCTTCAAACTGACAGAGAGCAGGTTTAGATGAGATATTAGAAAGAAATTCTTCCCTGTGAGGGTGTTGAGACCCTGAAACACATTACCCAGAGAAGCCCCATCCCTGGAAGTGTCCAAGGCCAGGTTGGACAGGGCTTGGAGCAGCCTGGGATAGGGAATGGTGTCCCTGCCATGGCAGAAGGATTGAAAGGACATGAGCTTTCAGATCACTTCCAACCCAAGCCCCTCTGTGGTTCTATAAAAGCAGCAAAAAAGCAGCTCGTTGGCAGATAATGAGGTCTGAGTGTTTGGCTTCCATGTTTTGAATCCCAGTGTCCGAGATTTTTCTTTTCTAACAGCTTAGATGGGAATAGGTAAATAATGTTCAAATTCATACCAAATACAAAAAATTTCTGGAAACTAAGGGTACAGCAAGCCCAGAAGATGCCTTAAAATTCTTCCTTTTCCATGTGTCTCTACTGACATTATGTCATAACCAAAACTCAGTAACCACAATCTAAACTACACCACAGTACCCAGCATGGATCATTCCTCTCCATTACTGGCTCCAAAATGGTTTGGAAATGAAAGAAAGATAATATTTCTCTTTCTCTTCCCATGCATCAATGGTTACCTCTCACTAGGTTTTATTTTACATGTCAGAATAAAATTTGAATGAGGCTCCAGAGTGCACAGAGCCCCAGGCAACACATTAGTTTTATTAAAATTATTTGCATCTGTTAAGATGCATATGAAGACTACTTGATTCTTTTTTTTCTCTTTCCAAAATACTTGGCACTCAACCTAAGTGATGGAATTTAGAGTTCTGACCCTTAAGACTCCTGTCAGCAAGCTGAAGATGCAATTTGCTTTGGGGTTATCATAGCTCTGAAAAGGCTGAGCTAGATTTAACCTGGTGTTGTTTGAATCAGTTTGCAGTCAAATAGAAAACCAGAAATAGAATCATGGCTCATATTTTTAATGTAGGCATCTGAGTTGGTTTTTTGTTGTTGTTGTTGGTTGTTTTTTTTGTTTGTTTTTTGGGTGTGTTTTTTTTTTTTTTGGCATCATATAGACCAGCACTGTTGTAACATTGGAGGGCTTTATAGATCATTTTCTTTTTCATTTACCCAACAGGTTTGGTCAGAGATGTTGAAGATTTTTGCTACATACTTCTGAAAAGATATGGTTTGGCAGAAGATCTTACAGGGGGGCCTGAAGTTAAACAGAATTCTGTGTGCAGAGAAGATCTGTCTGTTCTCAACAGGTAGCTCTTGTCAAGGACCTGCAGGTTCAGCTCAGGTGATCCCTCAGAAGTTGATTATTCGGGTTTGAAACTTAGATGTTCTGGAAATCAGCCCAGAACTTGCAGCATTTAAGGACAAAACAAAATAAAACAAATCAAAACTTTCTGGATGTCACTTCTGAGGTGATCGCCGTGCTCTGTGAATTTAAAATAGAACAAAGCTGGCTTAATTGTGTTGACTGGGTCTGAAATACCACGAATCCTACGCCTTCCGTACAATCCTGGCAGGTTGGTGTTCCGTCCTGGCCAAATCTCAGTTGTACCAAAGAGGGAAAACATGTAAGAAAATGTTATTTCACGGGATTAGTCAATTTTTCACATGTCAGTAAGGCTACAGATGAAAACTGAAGTGGGTTTTCATTTGTTCAAAAGTAGATTATCATCAAAAGAACAGAGCAGTAAGAAAAGTCTATTTTGCTCCAGCAGTGAATCTGTAACTTGTGAATAAACCTTTGACAACATTTCAATTTATGTTGAGCTGATTCAAATTATGTGCTCAAGTTTTATGCAATATTTGGCTTCCAGAAAAAGTGGGAGATAAATTGACAGACAAACCACAGCCTATGCCCAGAAGTACAGAATGTGCCTTGTGATTTCTGTCAAAGGTGTTTATGAGACCGTGTCATGTGCAGGTAATTGCAAGAATCTACCACTAAGTTCACTAAATGAAGAATTCTGAGCATTTCATCTGGGTTTGGGGAAAAAAAATGCTCTTTTAGATAGAGTACAAATAATATTGAAAGAAAAACAAAGCAGCAAAAGCAGAACAGATTGTAAATGAGAAATGTAGCCCAACAGAACTCCAGCAAAGCGTGCAACAAGCAAACCTTCAGCCAGAGTGCTTCTGACAAAACGCTTTCCCAACTGCTCCCAACTATGTGCTTTTCTGCCAAGGCGCATGAAGCAGTTCATTAGGAAGAAATGCCTTTATCTATTGGCCCAGAGTTGGGAATGTAGGTGGGGTTACACCACTGTGTCCCACAGAAGGGGCCAAGCTCTCACGAGAGGTGAGGTTCATTGTGTAATTGCCCCTTCTCGTTCCCTGTTGCCTTTTGTGGTCGAACCTGCCACCTTGGCCTCTCCTCACCCTTTTCCCTTTGGAAGTCACCTCCAGTTATGTCTGTCCTGCAACCCAAATCTGCTTTCCTGGTTCCACGCCTCACACTACGGAACAACATTTCATCAAAACACATTTCTAATTAATACGTGCTGGATTTGGTCCCGCCTCGGAGAAAAAGTCCAACTGATTTGGGTGGGAGGAGGATCAATCTTTGTTGTGTTCTTTTTGGTTAGGAATGTACCAAGATCCTGTGAAGCCTAATCAAATAAAGGGATTTGTTTCTGACAGTCTCTCTGTCTCTCCTGAGTCTTTAGGAGGCTGTTCAGTTCATTAAAAGCACCTTGGAAAATGTTGTTCTTGGAGACGTAGAAAGGCGCAAACATGATTAGCTGCAGATGAGCAATTTCTTTTTAAAGATCAGGAAATTGGAATCCAAGCGTTGCAAATCTTTTCTGCTCCATGGCACCAGCAGTTCCTTCTCACTTCACTTGGGAAGGATTATCTGAGTGATGATTCTTTCCTTGCTGTGTGTTTCGAAGTGCACCATGGCCAAGCCAAGCAATGCACACCAGCACTGCTCTGTCAAGAGAGTCATGCTCTTTAATGGCATTTCCCCCTCCTGAACTGCTGTAAGATATTCTGCTGGAAACACCTATTTCCAGGGCTGGAAAACCAAGTAAAGAATGGCTGGGAGAGCACCAGAGCATGTGCTGGATTGTGTAGGGGCTGCCTGCTGCTTTCAAGTCTATATTTTCCTTCTGGGAGGTGCTCATGACCAGTGATTTGAGTTAACAGAAGCCAAACCAAAAACAAATTTGGAAAAATCTTATTTTTTCTTTCTTATCTAGTAATACCTACAGGTCCTAATCAACCTTGTGTCTTTTCGTCTTGGGCATGGTACACTTCAGCTGGGCTTGTGCTGTTAAAGATGTCCAGGGCCTGGCCTGCAATCTTCCATAGTGACCTCCTCCCTGAAACATTTTCATGCCATTTTTCTCTTTCCCAGAAAATGCTCAGAGATGTTTCAAATACTACCACAGGTCAGAGCCTGTTCCCAGAAGGAGGTGTGGGTGAGGCCACTCTTTTTTTTTTTTTCACATGGACAAAAGTTTAGCCATATGGCCATAAGATGAATCACACCACTTGCCTTCAGGGCCAAGGAACAGGTCCTGGACTGTTTGTCCTGCTTGTGTTGGTGTATCCTTTTGTAATCCGAGAAAGGGCTTGCCTTTTAATACTTGCAATCTCAACAGAAAAGAAAAACAAAAAGGGAAAAATAAAAGAAATATTATTTTCCAGATGGTACAGAGAGATTAAAGACATGTTTGCTTAGTGCAACGGAGCATTGTACAGATGTCCTCGAGCTAGTGCTGACCTGTGGTTGATACACGCTCACCACAATGATGAATAGAATATTTTTCTGGCCCGTCAAACTTTAGAAATCCGCTCAAATTTCATATAAACCAAAGACCACTAAGAAGACAGTCAACAGAGTAGCGAAAAGACAGTTGAAAGGAGACATGAAAGGAGGACACTTTATTATAATCCTTGTATTGCATCTGGAGTGTGACTCCAGCAGGTTTGGCTCCATGCAAAACCTCAACTGCTGAGCAGTTGCTAATGTCATTTTCTGGTGGCATTTCCCTGCCTCAGAGTAGCGAGTCCCTTCAGCTTTTCACAGAAGCATCATCAGACCACAGCAGTGCCTGTGATGTCCATTCATCACCTTCCTTTTTTATCTCTTAGAATTGTAAGTTTTTCCACCCTGATAGAGTTCTGAAAGAGTCTGAATCCTGATAGAACAGCAACGTGAACTCTTTAATATGAAAATTACGTATTTATGCTCATCGTGGGCCATTCCAGCCTTTTAACAGAAGGACACCTCTAATCAAAGTATACTGAAACATCCCAACTCAGCTTCCCTTTGCTGTGGGTGGATGAACTGGGGATTTATGACCTCGTCCTACAGTAATTTTAATGTGGACCATATTTCCTTGATTTTTGCCCCTTTGCCTTAACCACTGGTAATTTTCCCTAAAAGCTTTCTGGTTGAAGACTTGTTCTGTACTTGACCGTCCACCCAGTGAAATACTTGTGACTAAATTTATCTGCCTTTTAAGTTGTTTTCAAATTGCCTTTAGCGTGTGATGTTTCCTTATCTTGGACAAGAGAGAGGAAAAAGGAAGGAGGCTATTTCTGCCATCTCTTTCCTCCCGCAAGAAACCCTCCTCCCCTTTCCCTTCTCCCTGCCTTCCAAAGCTTTTGTTCACTTAAAATTAGCCCTTTGAGGTGTTCTTGGGAAAATCAGGCTGCGCACAGCGAGCAACTCCCTGTGGGGAGGTTTGTTGCAGTAAACATGGGGCAGAACCTCGGTGAGTCACCTGGCAGGAGGGACAGGGCAGTAGGAAACCCTTAAAGAAACATGCCACCACCGCCAGGGATACCTCAGTAAAGCCATTTCCCATCCCATCCAGGCATCCCACCAGCAATTCCCTGCGAGCGTCAGTCCACTCAGTAATTAGCGGGCACTGGATGCCTGGCTCTGATCTCATTGCCATTGTTTGACCAAAGGAAGGATTCAAAACAAGGCTTGTGGCCAAAAAAATAAGGTCTGGAATGCTTTTAAAATTCAGGTTACTTTGCCCCCATGCTTTTTTTTTCCTTGCTTTTTTTTTTCCTTCCTAATTTCCCTTGCAGCTTAATTTTAGTGACACCCACTGGCCAAGCTGTAATGAATCCCTGGTAGCCTTGGCTGGCTTGGAGAGAAAGTGTTGGCCTGCAATGCATCAGGGCAGTCTGATCCATCTGTCTGCCCACACCTGCTGCTCAGCTCAGCCACCCAGCAGTGCCTGGGAGCACTGCTGCATCCAAAAATGCCTCTGCTGCAGCTTTTCCCAATAAAGGCATTGCAGGAGGGATGCAGCAAAACAAATTATCCTTTGTCAGCTTTTGATGGAAAAAAAGAAAGCACGTGGGATGTTTTATTCAAACCACCTGTCGGGATCTTTCACAGAAGCTGTGTGAAATGGGAAGGAGAAGAAACACACAAAATGACCTTTTTTGGCATCTCCATTGTCTGTTTTGTTGCTCTGCAGTGGAACACATGGATGGAGGGTTTGTTCTGCAGGAGAGGGAGGATGACAAATGCCAACAGCCTGTTTCAGGGGCTCTGCTGGGTGGAAGGTTTATAGCAGCTTCTGAAAGCTTTGAGGACAGAGAGAAAGGGCTTTATTTGATATTTAGGTGGTACTTGGACAGCTTGGATGATGAGCTTCTTTCCCGTTCTCTTGCTTTTTCCTACATATAGATCAAACTTCAGGTTCTGGGAATCCCAAACCTCACCTTTCTAACACTACAGTTATGTAGATCTTCAGTGCTTGCCTTGAAACACCAATGACTTAAAGCTTCCTTACATTAATAAAACCTTGTTTTCAACGAGTAAATGGGAATTTAACTCCAAAGTCTTGGTGTGCCCTGTAAATGAGACACATCTGGTGCCATGACATGAATTTATCACCTTTTTTCAGCTCGTACCTTCAACCAAGCCAGCTCTTGTCCTGGAGGTGGAGCAGACAAGGCAGCACAGACCTCAGCATGGGGGAATTGTTCTGCCAAGGGATGTTTTGGTCTGGCCCATCAGACACCCACCCCACAGAGCTGGCATTCCCTGCTCTGGGAACGGGACATGGCTTTGAGAGGCTGGATAAATGGGTGGGCTGTTCCCCAGCAAGTGCCCATTCCTGTGACACTGGGAGTTCACAGCTCATGGTGGAAAAGGGTATGTGTTTGCTGCCTCACCAAGCAGAAAGCCTTTCTTCAGCTGGAGCTGGGTGTTTTATTGATCTGGTGGAATTTTGTGGTTTTATGGCATGGACACACTTATCACAAAGGAAAAAACC
Organism: Illadopsis cleaveri; assembly: GCA_013399915.1. NCBI lineage: Eukaryota > Metazoa > Chordata > Aves > Passeriformes > Timaliidae > Illadopsis > Illadopsis cleaveri. The sequence goes on along the minus strand of VXBB01002836.1, from coordinate 152,890 downwards.
ACAGAATCAATGGTAGGTCTGATATTTCATCCAGAATAGAGCACAGAACCAGGACATTTCATATTGCATTTTCATCTTCTGTTTTAATAGACATATTTTAAATTTACATTTTAAAACAATCTGTAAGTTCATTTCCAAAAAAATACCTCAAAAACACAAAGAAAGCATGTATCATTTGTCAGAACTATAAAAATGAATAAATATCAGAGCTCTGAAGTCATGCATGTGTACACCACCAGGAAAGTATTTCCTGATTTAATTTTTTAAAAAATAATTCCTTAATTTCTAAAGAATTTTTCATTAAAAAATCAATTTTGCAAATTTCTCATTTCAGAAGGTTGATCAAATATGCTAAAGGGAAACAAATAGAAAGCCATGCCTGAGTGAAAGATTAATGAAGAAATTAAGGACAGCAAATTGTTGTCTTGAGGTAAAACAAACAAAAAACCAAACAAGATAAAAAACNACCACAGAATCAATGGTAGGTCTGATATTTCATCCAGAATAGAGCACAGAACCAGGACATTTCATATTGCATTTTCATCTTCTGTTTTAATAGACATATTTTAAATTTACATTTTAAAACAATCTGTAAGTTCATTTCCAAAAAAATACCTCAAAAACACAAAGAAAGCATGTATCATTTGTCAGAACTATAAAAATGAATAAATATCAGAGCTCTGAAGTCATGCATGTGTACACCACCAGGAAAGTATTTCCTGATTTAATTTTTTAAAAATAATTCCTTAATTTCTAAAGAATTTTTCATTAAAAAATCAATTTTGCAAATTTCTCATTTCAGAAGTTTGATCAAATATGCTAAAGGGAAACAAATAGAAAGCCATGCCTGAGTGAAAGATTAATGAAGAAATTAAGGACAGCAAATTGTTGTCTTGAGGTAAAACAAACAAAAAACCAATGGACATAAAAAACCACAAGAGGCTTCATAGGCTGGGACCTTGCAGTGATGAGGATGAACTGATGTGTCATTCTTGCCTAGGTTTGAGTGACCTTTATAAAGTTCTACATTTATGCGAACAAAGGACTTAAATTCAGGCAGAGTAAAAAAATGCAGGACTCAACTGTCCGTGGCTGAATTCAACCAGATTTCCACTGTGATGACTGATAGAAGGTGAACTTCTACCAAAAGAAAATTTCATCTACCTTGAAAGAATCCTGCTTCTCCTTCCCATATCTGGTGGGAGGAGGACAAGTCTTATGTCAGTGTTTCTTCTGCCTCCAAGATTTTACATAGGAGAGCTGTTTGTGGCTGTTATTCTGATGACCTTGATACCGTGCATGGTAAATATTAAGAATACTTAGGAATTTTTTAAAGGGAAGTTTTCTCAGCTTTTGAATCATTTGCCTTCCTGAGCACTGAAATCTAATGCCCATTGATATTGCTGGCCAGAATTGTGCAGCCCTGTATAAGGTTATGAGGAATTCTCTCCCTTTAGCATTTAGAAACAAGCAAAAAAGCAAAAAATAAGTTTTCCCTCTTCTCACACTTTGCTTAGGATACAGTTTGCATAACCTTTTCCTTTCAGGAACAGACCAGTAGATTAAACTTTTTCCTTAATATCCCGAATTTCCTGCTGTATTCTGGTCTCTCCTGAGTCATGGCCCTCTACTGACTAATTGAGCAGGATGGACGTTGTGACACTGAGGCTCAAGGCAGCACACAGACAGGTTCTGCTGTTATCTACATGGGGAAGATGAAGTTGAGTGTGGGGTTGCAGGATTTTGTTTAACAGTTTTCATTGTAAGTTTAGTTTAGTTTTATGTACCTAAGATGGCTTCCCTGCCCCCTCAGAGTTGTTCTTTATCATAAGTTGATTTATGTTCTGTGCTCTGTTCCTTTTGCCCAGAGACAGTTCCCCATTGGCCCTTTTCCTGTGATTCTCCCTGCCCATCCTCCCAATGTATCTTTTCCTCCCTGTCGATAACTGGAAGTCCTATCCCCCAAGTCCAGAAACTTCGAAGGAATCTGCCCAGCGGTTGGCAGGGACCCCTGAGACCCTCCCCAGTTTACCTCTGGTTTGTTATGAGTTATGTAACCTAGTTGGCATCTGCTCCCCAGTTTTGTTCCATTGGTTCAAAGTTTATATCCACCTCTTCAGCTAGCCCTGAACAAAATCCTCCCCTGCAGCCCAGGTACGGGGTATCTCTTGAGGAACCGGACCTAGGGTGAGGGGTTCCCCATGATCCCCAATAAACCTTTGTTCCTCACCTCCGAGAGTCCCCTCTTTCATCAATACCATGGTCATAGCAGTGGAGATTGGGTGTCCTGCAGAGCCAAGAACCCCCACTTTGATTCTGTGGGTGCGTGTCGGGGCTGGCCGGGCTGACCGGAAAAGCACGCATTGCAACAGTTGAGGGCTGTCATTGGCATCACCAAGCACTGGCATCAGTCCTAGGAGGGGCTGGGAGTTGCTGTTCATAGCTGGTCTCTGATGGGAGCTTTTTGACCTCAATGTGAGCACCTTTCTTGGGTCAGTCTCTTTCCTGGGCCCTCACCAGCTCTTCTGAGCCCTTTGATACCTCCTTGCTCCATCCTGCCTCGTTGGTTTGTGTACCTTGGAAATATTTCCAGGCTAAGCAGTGGATGTGTGATAGTTTAATGAACTGTAAACCACCCACTTAGATCACCTTCTGTATGGCCTGAAATGAATTTAGCACTTGTCTCTAACAATTTCAATGTTCTTTTTTCTGAGGAGAGTAAAGAATTTAACCAGGTTATAGAGGATGACACCTCATCCAGCAATGTCCAGCACAGACTTCATTCTGAAGTTAAGTAAATACAGGTGCATGTGGAGCTGGTTGCAAAAATACATTATCATAGAACTATAAAATATCCTGTGTTGGAAGGGACCCACCAGGATCATTGTGTCCAGCTCCTGGCCTTGCACAGGACACCCCAAAAATCCCACCCTGGGCCTGAGAGTGTTTTCCAAATGCTTCTGAAAGCAGGCAGACCTGGAGCTGTGCGCATTCCCTGGGGAACCCATTCAGTGCCCCACCACGCTCTGGGGGAAGAACCTTTTCCTGATATCAACCTAAACCAAAAATTCTATTTGTCTGCATCCAAAAAGGACACTCAGGCAAGAGGAACTCAGTGTTTTGGGGGGCTCTAGGTCTGCCATGCCCATGCACACCTGAGATATTGGGAACACCCTCTTTGTTAAAGGGAACAGGAAAGTGATGGCCCCACTCCCTCTGTCATTAATCCTCACGACTCTTTGCTATACATGAAGGAAGGAGTGGGGGAAATAAAATAAAACAAAACAGAAAAAAGTCCAGGAGGACTATCAGGAAAAATCAGCTGGGACATGAACACAAGCTCTGTAGCTACAAGAAATACTTGTTATTTTCTTTTTGGAAAATTGTTATAGATATTCAAGCAAATTTAGGAAAACTTAGTAAAGAGCCTGTGAAATGAAATCATGTCTTCCGTTACGAAGCTTGTTTGCTTTTTTTTCTGAGCCCCAGAGAGGATTTTAAAATGCTTTAAATTGTTTGTTTTGACTTAAGTCAAGATTAATTAAATTTTCCTTGGATACAGATGGCCATGTCCAGAAACAATTGGATGAGCATGAGATAAAAGTGTACATTGTAGGTAAGAACTCTAACTTTTCATATAATTCCTATTTTCAGTATTGACTTGAAAATTATTAAAGGAATAGGGAACCTTTTGTTCTTTTGATACTTTTTAAGCCTTTCTCTGCAAATAATTTTCTGAAAAAAAATAGTAGAAACTGATATTGTCCCATGAATTCCAGAGAAGTTAGCAAGTTCAATAGCTGCGAGGATAGGTGGATTTTCAAGCTAAATGAGATCATTTTAATTATGTGGCTTGAACACTTCCTAACCCAGGCCATCATATCTAAGCCAGTAATTCCTGTGGTGAGTTTCATAACATCTGGTTGAGGTAACCCAAGTGTTTCTTAACTGGGTTTCATAAGGCACCTCTTCATCTCAGCCCTCACCTCTTATCAGTATATGTCATTCTATGAAATATTCGTGTTTTATCAGTAGAATAATGGAAGGAATTTTCAGGGGTGTCTCAGAGAACGAAGCCCTTGGATTTCAGCTTGAGCAACATGAAGGACTTCAGTGGAGGTTTAAAAAGGGCGTCTCCACAATCATGGGCCTGAGGAGGTGGATAATGAGGAAGATCTCCTCTTAAGCCTTTCAAATTTTGCCCAGAATGCTCATTTTCCATCCCTTGGAAAAGCTGAAGTGTGGTAGGAATTCAAAGCAGGAACGGTTTGTTCTGAGCTGTTCAGCACTTTTCTCCCTCTGTTTTCTCCGCATTATCAGCACACTGGCTTTGGTTTCAAACCCAAATTAAATCACGTTGCAGGCGGGCAGGCTGGCTCTGGAGGTTTGCAGTGTTTTCTTCAGAGGGTGGATTTATTTTGGAGGTCAAGGGAAGAGTTGCCAAGCAGCTGCCAGAGCTGATGGATAGAAGGCAATTGCAGGAAATGTCCAGAAATGTTTTATTGTTCTTTAGTTGTTTGAACAAATGGATGCAGGATGAACTCCAGGTTGTGCTGGGTGTGGGCATTGGCCAAAAAAGAAGACTTTTCAAATGTATGTATATTATTTTTTTTTAAATGGAATTTTGTTGTTATTTCTACTCTTTCTGCATGCTGGAGAATTCCAGGAATATGATAACTTTACTTTTTGTTGTTGTTTTTGTTGTTGAAACAAATTATTTGAATTCAGAAATTGGTTTGAGAAAGGATTTGTAAGAAGTTGGAACCTAATGGGCCTAAATTACTCCACTGTGTTATAGTGATTGCTGAAAGTGCTGCTGATACCACCAAGAAAACCTGACTATTTTTATCAGAAAACAGTGAATCTACATGCAGTGGTGTCTTTATATTAGAAGATGACATGGGCCAACACACGAGCACACACCGTGAGAGCATTTTGTATTCTGGGTTGAAGAAGTTTCATACCAAACTGGTTCCTGGAAAAAAAAAGCCTCTCCCAGGAGGTTNCCCTGAAATTAGACTTCAAAATCTGTCTAGAAACCAACTGCTGCTGCCGAAAAGAATGTTGTTGCACATCTGGAAAGTCAGAGAGTGTTCAAGTGCCTAAAAATGGCAATTGGGTTATGATTTAGCTCTAAATATATGGTAAAAAATTCCTTTGCCCCACTGAGGCAGCACCAGGCCTTTAGGTGCAGATTAATTAAATGTTGACAGTGGTACTGGCAGATTAAGGGATAATTTACCTTTAGAGGAGTTGTTGCTAGTAATGGAAGCTGTTACCAGTTATTAGGTTTTATAGGCTGAATATTGCCTAAGTAGGAGAGCGAGGCCCTCTGTAAGAGGGCTCGTTCCCTGCTATCTTCAAAGGTATTTTCAAACTTTCTCATGTGGTTTTGGAGCTGTTGAAAAAGAATGCAATGACTCTGCAACCTGCAGTATGAAATATAATTCATCATTCTGACCTTTTGAGAAGCTTTTGGGTTTTGGGATGGTGTTTTTGAGTTTTTTAGAGGTTTTGTTGTTTTTTGGGGGTTTTTTTTGGTCTGGCTTATTATGTGGAAAAAACTGAGATTAAAAAACAAGAGAAGGAAACAGTGGAGTGAAAAATGATGTTTTCTGAAATATTTGCAGAGTTAGAGACAGACTTTTCTTCTCCACCTCATATTTTGTTTTTCGGGGCCGCCCTGTTTTCTTGCATTGACTTGTTCTGAAGATATTTTGGTCACATTAAGCAGGCACGGAAAAATCATTAAAATAAGTCAGAATCAAGGTTTATCATGGGGAATATGCCCCTTGGACTGTCTTAGTTTTCAGTTATCTTGTTTGCAGAACGATGTGCATCCCTCTGTAGGATCCATAATTAAGGCAATAGACATTGTGGGGAGGGAGATGTTCCTGTCACCTCATTTTAAAAGCCAAAGTTTGACACAAAATCAACATTTTGAGATCCATGCACTTATTTAAAGAAGAATGTGTTTGGTGAGGGCATCTGGAGAAGCCTCTCTTTCAATCCAGGGAACAAATCACACAGCTGTGATCCTCTTCCCATAATAATCAGTCCTGAGGGACCAAGGTGTGGGGATTTGCAGCCCAGAAGAGGCAAAACCTGAAGAAATTAATTAGTCTTTGGAAAGATGACAACTTCCCAGGGAGAACCATTGGTCCTGCTGGCATTGCCTTGGACCCAGTCTCCCTGAAGCAAAATTTAAGCCCCAATTCGAAGATGTTATTTCTTGCAAGGGCTGAGTGAAGAAATGCTGCAATCTGGAGTAAATCCTTGTGGGTGATCCAGCAGAGCTGGTTGTAGGAGGTTGTGTGCCCTGTGAAACCTGGATATTGGGTTGTATAAAGTGAAAAGTTTTAGTGAGGGAAACTTTCCTTCCTCTGGTGTGCTCTTCATGCCACTTCTCCTGTGATATCCCAAGAGCCTCAGGACTTTCCCTTCTTTCTGCTTCCTCTGGCAAATGTATTTTGCCTCTCAAATAACTCATCTGTCTTTAGTTAGCAAGAAGGAGTGGTTTCCTTTGAGGTTTATTCCCCTGCTCTGAGGCTGATCCCCTCCATGTCTGCCTCAGTGACCATTGCATCCACACCTGACCAGGGGATTGGTCTGACTTCCAGTGAAGCCAACAGGATCCATTTTGTGGCCTTCAGTGGCCAGCTTTAATTGTCCTCTGAAGGCCAAAAGACAAACATAAATAAAAATGTTGGTCTATCACATCATCAGCAACACAGAGCAAAGCATCAGGAAGACATTTATTTCACATTAGGCTAGAACAGTCAGAGGAGCCAGAACCATTAAATTTGACAGGACATTAACAGACAGGAATGATTTGGAGGAGGTTGTCAGGGAAATCCCAAGACTGAAATATAAATTATGTTGAAACAATGCCTGTTCAGTGGTAAGTTAATGCTCAGAAACACATCTGCACGCTTTTCTCAGACCTGTAAGTCCTGAAGCAATTCCATATGAAATTACAGCTCCTTCTATCAAGGCATCTTTCATCTCATATCCATCCCACTCTTGGAATGGTTTTAATACATGCACAGAAAATATCTGGAATGACACCAGGAGGTGATTCATAGGCAAAACCCACGTGCAGAGGGTGCACAAGTTTGTTTTCTTGGGGAAAGACACTTCCCATGGCTCTCTGGTCTGGAGATAGGTGGGTCTGGAGATAGGTGGGTCAGCAGGGATGTACTGGAAAGGAGCTTGGAAAACAAGAAAAAAATGTTCCTCCTCTGCCTCATCAGTTTTGATTATCTTCCTCCTTGTTTTTCTGAACTTTTCTCCTGAAATTATTATGGAATCACAATAATAAGTAAATAATGTCCTTGTTAATGACAGGGCACGGGTCTTTAGAGCAGACCAGATATCCCGTGGCTTTGGCTGCTTCCACTGTTGGCTCCGTCACGTTCCAGGGTGACAGGATGATTGGGGTGATCTGCTCTGGGAGATTGTATGGGCTGCTCTAGGAGCTCCCCAGCTGTTTCCTCCCTTTGGACTGACAGCAAGTTAGTGGAAAGCATTGTCAACATCTCTGTGGCTCCTTCAATCCCCAAAGATCTTCACAAACCACATATGGGAGAGGACTATTGAAGTCCAAGTCCTTGCCAGCACAGGTTTTGTGTCCAGTGCACACCTGTTGGTTTAGAAAAAAACCTCATGTTTAGTATTTCAAGAAACTTTGTGCTCATAACTTCCTCAGGGGAGTTATTATACAATTTGTCCTGTTGGGAAGGTTTATCCTCCACCTTGATAATTTATTCTAGGTTTCCTCTGCCTAGGGGTGTATATGTAAAAATATATATGTGATATATAATTACTATATGTATAATTCAAATAAGTTCCTGATTCTGTTCTTTTATCAAATCATTAAATCATGATACCCCAGAGCACTTCCTATCCTAGAGCTTGGATAAACTACTCACTCTCACGAGCTTTTTCTTAATATTCATTATTTTTTCCAGCTTGCTTCTGGGAACTCAGCACAGCCCCATGGCTGCAGGTCTGGGAATACCTAAATTCAGCTTCTTGCTCTGCCATATTCTTTCCATCAGATCCTGAGTATGCATCATTAGTTCTCTTCATTCCTTGTAAGTGTAAATATTTTGGTTGCCTTTTTTTT
>VXBB01002836.1:97076-134830 GCA_013399915.1 Illadopsis cleaveri | reverse complement strand
ACTGGTGAGACTGTGCTATAGATAAGAAATAAGAATTAATAAACACTGAGTCTGAACACGAAAACTGCGACTCCCATGTATTAATCCCAGCTCTAACATGAAGAGAAGGAGATAAGAAATAAACATTTAGCCATCTGAAAATGAAGGAGCAGCTCTTTAGGGAGAAGTTGGTACTTCCAGGGAATGGTTTGCATCACCTGTCTTGGATGGTGGGCTGGGACAAGGTGCATTTCCATCTTTCACTACCTTTGGGCCACAAAAATATCGTCCTTCCACTTCTTCAGGATGAACAACCCCAATTCTCTCAGCCCCCAGAGGGACCCTTTATTATATTCTATTTTGTAACACTACTACAATGGTAACCGTGTTTAATATTCTGCTTCACCCCAAACCTGCAGAATTATCACAGAGATCACAATTATGGGAAGTGGTGCTAAAGGAACTAAAGTCTTGTCCAGGCTTCATGCCCTTTAACACATGCACAGGTGTAAAGAAACATGGGAAAGATAGAAGTTTTCACACCAGACTCTCAGATGGGGTTAGAAACCTCTCAGTTTTCTCCTTTTCACCTCTGTAAATTGGATATACAAGTGTTCTTGAGTAAGATTTCCCTGTCTGTGACTAATAGGAAGCATATGTGCAGAGAGTACTCTGGAGAAACAGTTCAAGAACATGTTATTCTAGGAGAAACATTATTTATGTGATCCTGCCAAAGATATCAAGACTTTTGGTTACTGGCAATGTATGTGCTCACTGGACAATTCAGTACCCACCACTGTGCAAGCAGAAGTTCCTTCAAAATATCTTTATCATTTAGGACTCTGTATTAGGGCTTATTGCCCCTGTCTTTCACGGATTTTATGGTTGTAGTGAGGCACTCGAAGTGTTTATTCTGGAAAAGTCAATGCAAATGAGCCTTTAGAAGACCCAAAGCTGAGCCTCAGCTACACTGTGAGACCTCAGCCCCAACCTCTCAAGAGCTCTGATTCCCATCCTTAGCGTGAGTGAAAACAGGAACTGGAGACTTTGGGAGTTTTGCTGAGCACATGGAAGGACAGAATTGTGAGCCTTGAACCCCAGGCAGTCCTCACCCATCCTCCAGACCATGCAGACACGGTGCAGCAGGTCACAGAACTAACTGCACCATTGCTTGCTATTGAACTTTCGTTTGTAACTATAGCTTTTGGCATAAAGATTCAGAAAGAAATCTTTGGAAAGTTTTGTGTGAGTTAAAAAGTGTTTCTCTTCGTGTTGATAATCCTTCAGGAGCCAAAGAATCCAGCTGCCCATGAACTGCTGGCCACTTTGCAAAGGGTATGAAGGGCTGAGATGGAGTTCCTTCAGTTTTCACAGTGTGGCTGCAGATTGCACCTGAGTGAAAAGGGTCAAGGGATAAGGGCAGACAGGGAGTATAAAAACATTGGAAACCCTGGACCTGGAAAAACAAAATGCTTCTTCAAAACCCAAAGCAATAAATAAAATAGCAGTCTGCAGGATCCTTCCATCTCCAAAACAATAAATAAAAGAACAGCCTGCAGGAACCTTCCACAGAAAAAGTTGCAGGCTTGGACACAGAGAAGTGAGAAATTGTTTAGTTTAATCTCAGTAAATATTGGACAGAGCTGAAAAGGCCTCCAAAACTGTATGGAGTGCATAAACCAAAAGATCAGGTTAGTCTTGTACTGAAATAGTAAGGATTATATTTTAAAAATTGAAAAGACTGGACAGATTTTTTTTTTTTTAGTGAGCCAAGAGCTCACAGCACAGTTGTCTGTTCTCCTGATGAGAAAATGAAGGACTCTGCATCAAGAATAAGTAACATTGAGTGGTCAGTAAGAGACCCTTTTGGAAGTGGTTTGTCCTACCAGCCCATAATTTTATGCTATCAAGTGTTCCAGAGATCTTTCAAGTTCTCTGGGCTTCAGGAAAGCATTGAAGAGAGGAAAAACTAAAGTTAATGTTGGTTCAGTGCTGTCTAATGATTAGGAACCATCCCATGAGAATATAATACCTCAGTCTTGTGATACCTCAGTTTTCTGTTATCACAAGAAAGACAAGTTAGTAAATAATCAATAGGAAAGGAATGATTAATTATTCACAGTCCAGTCAAAGTTGTTTTAATAAAGTCAAACTGAGTCTAAAATGTCTGGGAGACAAGACTGCAAGTTCTGTGTGTGGGAGGGAAAAAATGTATCTGGCAAGTGGCAAATGAGGCACTGATAACTTTCTCAATGGGAACTATTGCAAAATGAAAGCCAGTGGAACTTTTGGATGTACATGGAGAACATTCAGTAGAAGGTGGGAAGTGACCTTGCCTCTATAAACTGCTCCATTTAAAAATTGTTAAATGATGTGTCCAGCTCTGGTGCCCATTTCAGGAAAGTTACCTAAACAATGGAGAGAGTTCAAAGGAGAACTGCAAAAACAATCCAGGGCAGTAAAGCAAATCTTTCACTACGAAGCCTAAGAGGCTTAATTTTTTCATCAAGAAAGGCTAAGGAACAACATCATCCCATGAAAACCACTGTTGGCTCACCACCTTAATGGCTCTACCTGGAACTGTCATCCCCATCTCTTTGAGAAGGCTGGAAAATGCTGTAGCATGTTTTATATGTGGCTTCCCAGCAGGTTAAAATAGGAAATGAAAACAAACATTGCCACATTAACACCGTGAAGAATTTGGATTCAACTGTATTTTGGGGTAGGAGGAGGCACCAGAAGTTTCCATCCAAATCTTGCATGGTATTGGATATCTGCATGGCAGGAGATATTCTAGAGAAATTCTAACCACCCACCTTACTTCTGTCTGTGACCACATTATATCCCTGACATCACTGCTTATTAGGAGTGGGAGATATCAAATGTAAACAAAATATTTCAAACTGCCAATCCACTGGAAAATCTGAAATAAACCTAGCATTCAATTGGTGTAATTTTCTTCAATTTGCATCTTTACTGCCCATCTCAGTCCCGTTTCAGATTCCTCACATTGCACAGAGAGAGAGAGAGAGTGTGTGTTAAAAAGTCTGGGGGTTACATTTGGTTAAACTATTATCTGAAATAACTGTAATCACAGCCCCAGTTCTGTCAGCAGGGTGAGATGGAATGCTCTTTTCAGCCATTGCAATTCCTTGAAAGCCAAAATGATTGTGACAATTTCATGACCTCTACATTATTTCAGAGGGATGGAGACCCAGGCCATGGTTGTTCTTTCACCTCTGTGGCACCACAAGGACTGCAGTCTGGAGGGTGGTTTGGTATTCCCAGAGGGCCAGTGCCTAATTTTGAAAGCAGCCATTTAGGAAGCCCTGCTGAGCTCAGTTAATGTTCAAATCCCAGACAATTTGTGCAACAATGTCAGCCAAAACTCCTGCACGTGCAGAGAACAATGTCCAGCTGTTCCTTTTTTATTTCCCTTGAGCTTCCCTCTCTCAGATAAACTGACTTTTTTCCTTCCACCATAACCCAAGCATAATTCTCATCTGAAACATACACAATTGAGCCAAACTTTGCAATAATAATTTGTTTGATTATTAACTTTCCACTCCCAACTATTTGTTAGTCTGGATCAATGGTGGTGAGTAGTTGAAGCAAACAGGATTACACACTAATCCAGATCTGCAGCTGCTTTGCTAATAGAAGTGTCACTCCTCTGTGACAGTGGCAACTGTCCCTGATTTTAAGGAGTTCAGCTGTGCCTCAGGAAGCTTGGGAGGGTCTGAATTCCAGGACAGCTGATGCCCCCATAGGTGCTCTTTACATTCATGCTGTAAATATTGTCCAAGCTACATCCTTGCTCAAACCTGCCAAATCCTGTTATTTGTCTTGTCTTCCAGACCAGGGGAAATAATCCAGACTCACTCTCCTCTTCCTCCCACCTCCAGTGATCCAGTCATCATGGAAAAGTGAATTAATTGCTGGGACAGACTTAATTCATGGAACACTCTTGAGCCCCTGTTGCTCTCCAGCTGAGTAGAGACACATCCTTCCAGGACACAGATCTTTCCTAGTGCAAATCTCTGCTCATTATGGATTTTTCCATCATAGATGCCTCCTTCACCCACAAGTTGGAGCAGTTTAGGGGGCAAAAGTCTACAGGTTTGCCTTGGGAATCACTTGGAAGCTGAAGTCCACCCTGAGGAGTTCTGCTGGATTCCATCAGACTTAGGGGCTTCTCCCCTCGCTTTCAGGCCAGCTGAAGGGTTTGGAGAGGAGATTCCCAAGGCAAAAAAGAGATGCAGGGCCACTACAACTGAAGAAAGTCATCCACCATCTAACTCCTGGTTTTGTGATCCAGCTGATCTTGATCCATCCTCTTACATGGATGGGAAATGAATGCTGAAAGGATTTTTGACCTTTTCTCCTTGCCCTGGAGCTGGTGGATACACTGTCCAATATCATGGGAAAAATCTTTTTGGAGTGAGAGCTGTGGGAGGGAAATTACTGCTGTTTCACAGAATCACAGAATCACAGAATTTCTAGGTTGGAAGAGACCTTCAAGATCATCAAGTCCAACCAGGCAGTTGACTGTTTTCTTCCTGTTTCTGCCTTGTTTAGAAGGCCTTTGCCATTGAGTCCCATCCTGCCTTCCATTTTTCCACCCTTCCTGAAGACACACAAGTCCTCCTCACATGTAATCCATGGGATAAAGTGGGAATGCAGAGCAGGGATGAGTCTCTAAAGCCCACAAGCTCCTGCAAGTCTCTCAAAAGCAGCCAACTGAAGCCATTCCTCCTCTTCACTGGTATTCAGAATTCAAATTCCTATGCCTAGGCTGACTTGATTGTCCTTGAGCTTTGCCTTGTGAGCCTTGTTTCTCAGAATCTCATCTTTCTTTTAAACCAATCATATGGCAAATGGCAATGTTTTTATTTTTATTTTTAGTTCTTTTTCCTGGGAGTTGGACAGATCAATGCAATCCTTAGGTGAGTCTGTGCTGTTAACAGTGATGAGCACAGACAAAGCCTTTGAACTACTCACGGGTGTCCTCACAGTCCCACTGGAAGAAAAAGCTTGGAAAACTGTGTCATCTAAAAACACACACGCATTTCTACTCCAGAATATAAATACTGAGTGAGGAATTACTGAGACCTCTGCAAACCCTGGCAGGGGGTGTAATTATCCCAGCCTTCAGTGGCTGAAGGGAATGCATGCACAAATTGAGGGTGTGACCCAGCTCTCTCTGTGCCACATTGGCCATCGTGGGCTCCTCTCCTACTCTCTTTTCCCATTTGTGAACGGAAAGTTTCTTCCCAGCTGGCTGAGACACACCAGTTCACCATGTGCACATCCAAAATCTATTTCTGTCCAGCCAAATGGTTTATTTTAAGTTTCTTCCTTGTGGGCACTTTTGAGTTTCCCCTGGATGTGGACCTTGATCCCAATTTACCCGCGGGATGGGGACTGCTGTGCAGGGATGGCACAAACAGGTCTGAAACCAGCACAGGAAGCCCTACAAGAGCTCATTTTATGGGAGCATCACTGTTTTATGTCCTGCTGCTGCAGCATCAGCGTGAATACATCCAGGAAGGTGCTACCTCACCCTTACAGAGCACAGATCCATAGGCACTTAACACTGGAGTCTTATTTCCTTATGGCATCAGGAAGAGATGGAAAAATAGGAGGGAATTTAACAGGGATCATTTGCTACTGCTCAGAGGAAAACAGAGTCACACAACCACAAAACTGAGAGATGACTTTGAAAAGGCCAAAAGTTTTAAAGCTTACTGGATCTCAGCTTGGTTTTTCTTATGGAAAGCTGGGACTCAACATATTTATAGACGTTTTTTCTTCATTTTTTTTTAAGTTGTGCATCTCTGGTTTTTGACAAACTTTCTCTACTTCATGGTGCTACACATTGATGCTTTTCTGCAAGGAAAGAAAATGGTGGTTCCCAAAAATATACATATCATTTGTGTGAATACATAATTTATGTAGAATTACTTATGCAAGGAATAATTAATCCATTCCCCACTTGTCCCTGAAAAAATGGGCTAGGTCTTGCTGATAATTTGTGTCACAAGCAAGCAATGTAGTTTTGTGCACCAGAGTTTACTTTGAGGTAAAGATCTGGTCAATGTGGTCAATGGTGTCTCTGGTGCTGAGCATCCAAAATGGATTTATAAACAGAGACACGTGCCAGAAGTGCCTGTTTCTTTCCACTGACTGCAAAGGAAAGAAGTAAAACTAACAGAATAGGAAGTGTCTTAAGTTAGATGGGATGAATGCTACTGTTTCTAAAGATTTTCTCTTTTTTTTAAAGTGGTTTTCAGTAGTTATCCCTTGGTCTTAGCCAAGCTTTGAGGTTTCTGCTCCTGTAGGCAAAGGAGGACAAAACCAGCCAGGATTATGAATTTCCAGTATGCTGGAAAATATAGCCAAGAGATAATTATCAATGGTTCATTATCAAAACTGAGGATGTGATAGAGGTAGAGGCTTTGCTGGAATCCTGTTCTGGTGTGGCATTTCCCATTGGCTTGTGCCTGGAGTGATGGAGCAGGGAGCAGGAGTAAAAGTCCCAAGCATTATTGAGTTAAAAGGGGCAGCTGTACTCTGGAGGCACAAGGTTATGAACCTTGAGGATTCTAAAACTGCTCTGAAGTATAAAGGAGGTTCTCTATGTAGAAAATTCACTGTATTATAATCATAAAACATCAGATAAAGAATTACATTAATGGAAGTCAAGAGAACCAAAAGAGGAAAGTTTGCAAGAAAATCAGTTGGTCAGTCTATAAAAAATAAGATGGATAACCTTTAGAAATCTCCCGCATTTTTTAAAAGAAAGGGAATAAATCTTTTCCAATATCCATGTTGTTTAGCTTTTATTACAAGGGAGATTTGGAAAATTTGCATGTAAACACTGGAATCAAACATCTAAAGGAGTACAGGAATCCCCATCCTGCAGGAAGGTCTTTGAGGAGCTGCTGTCAGGGGGATTAAGTGTAGCTGGAAATGCAGGGAAGACTCAGGAACTTCTAAGGATGATCCATTTACTACGAGTTTCTGGCACAGCTTTCTGTAGGAGATACAAGTGTTCTGCATGTGGTGACTTTGTTTGATTGCCTCATTTCTGCTGCCTGTATCAAATGCTGAATGCTTTTGCTGCTGCAATGTGATCTCACAGATTTGACAACTCCAGCTGACACTTCCCAGGCTGTGGCTGTGTGATAAACCTGACAAAGTTCACCTCAAGGCTTTTTTCTGCTGGGGAAATAGGTCACAAGTTTCACCTCGAGGTCTCCCTTTTATTTTCCCTATCAGTTCAACATCCAGTGGCCTATAACACTTGGCAGTTAAAAGAAATTCATTATTCTGAAGAAGGCTCTGATGTTGAATCAGCACCTCGGACTGTGCCAAAGACAAGCTGTGAGCCTGAGCAGCAGAGCCAGGAGGAAACAGAGCACACAGCACACACAGTGATCAAATCTGGTGACAAAACTCATGGAAATCACATAAAAAAAGCCTCTCTGGAAACAACCAAATCATCAGCATTGCTCTCATGGAGTTTTGCAGCTTAGGGCAGCAGCGGCTTGGATTGTGCTTTAAAAAAACAGACAAACTCTGATCCACACTGAAAATATTCCTATAGCAGTAACAATGGTTTATTCACCTCCTGTGTTTGTGATGAACTACCAAGGCTTTCATTAGCACAGTCACTGCTGTGTCATGCCCCCTATTCCTGGCAGACTTATTATTTTATGTAACACAATGTGCGGGGCAAAAAGAAAGAAAGAAAAAAAAATTGGTCAACCTCCCAGTGATGCACTGGGCACAGGAAATTCAAAAGGACAATTGTTGCTAAATATGTACACTTAGAAAAATGAATAATGTTTGGAGTTTAATCCTCAGTGTGGCGGCATTTACAGAGATTGAGAAACAAAATATTTCACAAGAGAATTGGGTTTAAATAAAAAGTATTTGAGAAGGTTTGTTTGCATAAAGACATAAGATTTTCTTCTATTTTGTGGTAAGGGCTCATATTCCCTTTCTCACAAAAATGGCTTTCCCTCAGAGTGCATTGATGTTTGTTTGGTTAATATCTATCACAGATATGAGAAGGGCATTTATTAATACATTTATGCTGCTGGAAGTTGGCTGCTGCCATCAGCAGAGCGTGTGGCTATTCTCTCCAGCATAAGCTTGGGGAGAAAAAAAGGCTCAGTTTGGAAGCATTTGTCTGAATTTTGCCTTCTGACCAAAGACATTCCTGATGAGGGACAACTTTACTGTTCCTTTTCCCTGGCTCTCCATCTGTGTGTCAGAGAACGGGCACTGGTGAAGGCTTTGTGGCCCACAATCCTGCGTCCTCTGGAGAGATGCTGCTGTCAAACTTGGTGGCACAAGGAAATCAAAAGGAAAACAACCCTCTACTTCCTGATGCAGGCAGTTTAGCAGTTGTCTGGGAAATTCCCTTTTGTGTCTGGGTTGGAAGATAGTCATCTTTATTATTTTATGTCCCAGAAGTGTCAGAAATAAGGCAATAACAGTCCTGTCACTGTTTGGCAGCTATGCAGATCTCATGGCCAGAGAATCAGGATTTCCAGGGAAAGGTGAGTGCTGACTCTGGAGCTGGGCAACCCAGGCAGCCTAAAATGTTGGTTAAATGGAGGCAGTGCAGTGTAAAAGCCTAAAATCAAGGGCTGTGATCACACTCTGAAAATGCTCACAATGAGCATTCATTGAGGGGCACACAAAGGACATCAGAGCAGCTGCAGGCATTTTCATGGTAGACACCTACAACTGGGGACAAGCGCCGCCAATACGGCTTTGTTCTTTTTTGTGATGAAAACTCTGCTGTGCTGACAAATTTCTCACTGCATTATAGATGTTTCTGGGAAGTCCAGTGGGGTCTTCTGCTCTCAGAGGAGAGAACCACTTGAAACTGGAAGCAAGCTCTCTGAGGACATTCATGAGTGATTTCCTCTTCATATGCCTTCAAAATCTCCTTCAAGAGAAAACAAATCATCTTTCCTATTAATCTGGGCTAAATTGGTCAGTGATGTCAGTATCAGCCTCTGCTGATATTGAATTTCTTTAAATTTAATTGTACAAACAAAGATTTTGTGCATTTTGTATTCACTTTTGTATTCACTTCATAAGCTTTTCTCTTCCATTCTTCCATTGTTTTATTACAGGCTAGGGGGTAAAAAAAAAAAAAAAAGGAAAATGAGGACCAGAAACAAATGCTGTAGTAAGGAGGTTCAATATATATATATATGTATATGAAATTTTTTTTAAAAATCCATTAGAAGAGGATTTTGTTATCTAGGTGAACATGGAGGAATGTACAGACACTTTTTGTGTATAAGAAATGGAAAAAAATTGATCAGTCTTCAGAGCCTGCTTTGATTTCACCGAATCATAAAGTATCTAAATGAAAATTTGTCATGAGAACTTTATGCCTTTGAATTTTGCTTCTTAGAGGGTGACATCCCATCTTGCCTCCCAAAAGAGCAGGTGACTCATGTGGATGATAAATAACTGGTGATGCCCCCCTAGAGGAGTTTGTGAGAATCCAGGTCCAGCTGATTTCAGTTGATTTCAGTGTCCAGCTCCATGGGGGTATTGCAGGCCCTGAATTTTCCACAAAGGGCATTGTGTTCCACTGTGGGGAACTGAAGAGAGAATTCTCTTAAAAACAGGTTGTTGGGAATGAAATTAAGCCAAACGAGGAACGAAATAAAGCCAACACTGTATCTGAGAACTGCTTATTGGTAATGGAAATGAGAAGGAAAAGGAGTCACCATGTCTTGGTTTGGAAAAACAGGTGTCTGCCAGGGAAAAGCCAGAGCTTCCCTTGGAATGGAGAATGTAAACCCCCTCCCTCTGAATTATTATAATTTTGAAATTAAGGGGCTCTCAGGCAAAGATATGGGAATAGGAATAACAGTTCCTTACTAGGAATATTAAAACTGTAGTAGTACAAAAAAGCAAATAAACAAAAAAAGAAAAACACTGACAGAGTCAGAACACAACCTGACACCCTGTTGGTCAGCGTGTTGGGGGCAGTCCAGTCAAGTCCTCCTGGAGTCACAGACGTGGTTATGTTGGAGCAGAGATAATCCTGTAGAAGGGTATAGTTTTCCTCTGAAGGTCCAGTGGTGCTGGGATGGATCCAGCCTTCCTCTGGGAATCCAGTGCAAACAGGCTGTGCTGGTGTTCTGAATCCCAGGTTTGATCCAGGTGGGAATGCTGGGCTCCTCCCCCTGGGTGGAGCATCTCCCAATGGGATGATGGAATTGTATCAGCCCTGCAGTGAGCCTGGATGGCCCATGAACAGCAGATATCCCCTGGAGGGAGGGTGGGTCCTGGAAGAGATGAGGAACATTGCTCCATCTGGTTTTAACAGCTGGCCCATTAACAGAAGCACATTAACATTAACCTGCCCCCTCCCCACCAGAGTTAGAAGATAAACACCTCTTCAACTGGTTTCAACAGACTGGAAATAGAATACATGCCTTTGGTTACATATTGCAACCCGAGACACTGTTTCTGAGGCCTGCTTTCACAGCTTTCTGAAAGTCTTCTTACCTTTACTATTTCCCACACAGGTGGCCTGTGCAACTTCCCAGGCTTGGCTCCCGCGGCGACAGCACCACACGCGCAGTCGGTGGCTCTGGGACAGAAGGTGCAGGAGCCTGGACAGAGCTGTGATGGGGATGACAGCAATGGGCTGGGTCAGGGCAGCAGGGCTGGATGCAGGCAGCCCAGGCAAGGACACGGGGCTGAAGTGGCAGGGTTCTGGTCAGGGACACAGGGAAGAAGGGCAGGCGCGAGGGCAAGCAGGAGCCAGCGAGGGCAGGAGAGGCAGAAGGCAGGCTGGGGCCGGGGCAAAGGAGGGAGAAAATGGGCCAACAAACAGCAGTGATATCCCCAGTGGCAGAGAGATCATTGGCCCAGTCCAACCTCTCTTTGCTGCCCATTGATGGAGACCTTTTCATGACCTGGTTGCAGAGACCCTCCGCAGTGTCTCCTACTAGCTGCCTCATGTGAGATGCCTCCCATGAAGTCTCCCCAGAGATGAGGCTTCTTCCACTCCTGGCTGACCTTGCAAGTGGCACCTGTACATTCCCTTCCTTCCTCCCCCATCATGTCTCTGACAGCCAGGGTTGAGACTAAATCAAAACTAAACTGGCTTATCACACAGGAACATATCCAGCTGAGCAGCTCAAGAGGGAATTTTCATCAGCTGGCACATGCAGTACACGTGGGTGCTGAGACTGGCTGGTAGCAAATCCCCTGGAGAGAGGGAAGTGTGTGAAATATTCTGTCCTGCCTGGATTTAGGAGCATTAAGTCAGGGATTCAGTCCCTCCCAGTTTGCTCGCACTGACAGGTGTTGGTTGTGATCAGGCAGCTCCTGCAAAGAAATTTCCAAGCATCTTTACCTTGACTCAATTTCCACCCTGTACTTTTTACATCAGCAGCATGGAGGGGCTCTGCTTCTATCCAGAAAGTGATTTGAGCCCAGGAAGCAGCTCCTGAGTGTTGGTGCAAGTCTGTTGAAGTTTGAAAGTGTTATTCCTACAAGAGACTCCACCTGTGAAATACAACATTCTGTATGTTTTCATTCTACCCATCAGTGCTCAACTCCTTCCCATCTCTGGGATGTTTTAGACAGGATTACATGGATCCCCTGGCTCTTCCCTGCTCCATGGCTTTGCTGCCCTCCATGGTGATGAGAGTGGTGGTGGCTCAGAAGGGTGAAAGCCATGGGCAGAACTGGGAATTTCTGTTGTCTCTGAAACTGGAGGTAAAAAAGTTTTCCTAGAACTGCTGCTTGCCTGCTAAAAGACTCGTCTGGCAGGGACACAGCATAACTAATTCTTCAGAAGAGAGGAGAAATTGTATTTTGCTGAACTTCCCCTGGTCCTTTCAGTCATTTGGCTGCTGGACTTGCGTTCATTCCTTCTGCCCTTAGATTTGACTGTTCCTTCACCTAAGAGGGAAATTCCCAGAGATTTCATGTTAGCCAAGACCAAATTTGAAGCCACTGACATTTGTTTTTCGTTTCAAAAGCAGAGATCCTGAGCAATCTGTCGTGTGGGATCACAGAGCAAAGCCTATCACTTCAACAAGTACATTTGTTTTCTGAATGAAATGTTAAGGGACATTTGTGCTACAGCCCTCCAAAATCTGATTTGTTTCACGTAAAAAAAGGAGTCAGCCCTGAGATCTTGGCAATGAGAAACCCATTCCTGTGAGATTGGTTTTTCACTCAGCTCTCTGTAGTGTAACTAAATCAAAGAGAGGTTGGGAATACTCTGGTCTAAATCATCTGTGAAGAAACACTCCTCAGCTAAAAAGCTCCTTTTTCCTTCTTGTTCCCAACAGATCTATTCTCAATTGCCTGTCCTAAACACTGACATAAGCTTGGAAATCATCTCTATTTCTAGAAAAATCCAAACTCCACCTTCAAGAGTGATGCATAAGCCCAAACCATGCCCAGAAAAGCTGTCTGCACAAACCCCAGCTTATCTGACATGCTGGAAATTGGATTTTGCCCCTTTTTTTGGGCTTCTGGTGGTTTTGGAGTCTGACTGTACTTTGTTTACTTTACCAAACACTGTGGTCTTTGCCATCAGCCTGAGTGACATGGGATGGAGCTTGGTTTTTGTAAAAGTGACATAGTGAGTTGGGCACCAGTTAGATTTGTGTTGTGGTGGACATTTCTGAAGAAGTCCAACTGATGTGTGCTTTCTCTACTCACATTTTCTCTCTCTTTTTTCCTTATTACACTCACACCTTTGTATAATTTAATTTGTTCACAATTCCCTCTATTTGTTCAGAATATTTGTTCTTTCGTTGCCATCCCCTTCTGTTTCCTCACTTGGTGGTTTTTTTATAGACAGGAAAAGTCTGTCTCTTTTTTTTATTATTTGTTTGTATTTCCTGTTGTTGTCTTTAATTTATTTCAGATTTTTTTTTTCCTTTTCTGTCTGAATGACCATTTTGTTGAGTTACTGTGGTGCCAAGTTCCAAAATATAAAAAGAGAGGTCAGTAACATCTATGAAAAGACAAATGGAGAGTTCCAGGATGAAAATACAAGTGGGAGGTGACCAATGGGTTCAACACCAAGGTGGTGCCCAACCTGCTGCTCTTGAGGCACATTTAATGTTTGTGTTGTTCCCATAAAGGTCTGGCTTCCCTGGTGTCCTGTATCTGGCACAGGTCAGTCAGGGATTCTGAGGGGAGGCTGCAGAAATCAAGGGAGCATTTTGAAATACTTCCCCAGTTTACTTTCCCACCTTCTGGGAAGTTTTCCTTGGAGGGGTTCTTCCTCACCTTATCAGTACTGATACAGAGGTGGCTTGGTCATCCAGTTCCTAATTGTAGGAAGAGGTGAGTAAAGAGGGAGTTTCCTGTGGGCACGGGAGGTCCTCTGGGCAGCTCCATCCCACAGAGGCCAATTTGGGACGCATGGAAACTCTTGCAAACTACTCACAGAGCTCTGCTCTCTCAGTTCCCTGAGGTGTGTGATGCATGCCCTGCCTGGGTCTTGGGCATCCTCTTGGAAGGGAAGCTGATCATTGAAGATCTTTGTCTCAGATGGTGTTTGCAGTAAATAAAAGGTCCCACTGGACAGGATGCAACTGGAATCAACAGTATCTTATATTAAAATTCCACTAAGTTCCACTATTTGGCTAAATTTGATTTTTGATTTGTCTGTCCCATGCTTCCTCATTGAAGTCTTACTGTAATTAGAAGGGTAAACCCAGTAATTAATTTGTTCCTCTTTCTTTGCTTTTTCCTTTTTCACTGGTACAGTCCTGTTGTGTAAGTGTATCATAAAACAAAAAAGAAATAAAATTGCCTATGTGAAAAATCAAGAACATCTGATGCCTAGGAAGAATAAGAACTTGGGTATGTCAAGCTGCAGACATCTGGGGTTTTATTTAAACTGTTTTCAGCTTTGTCACTGAATCATCTTTTGAAAACCAAATATATTTAAAAAAACCCCTTATTGGCTGTCTAATACTATCCAGGTGTGTATTCGATTTTTTCCTTCTTACTGGCACATTGTCCAAATGAAAAAGCCTTGAATTAATTTAAGTACAATTCAGAAGACGTTACCAGCGCATTAAAGAAAGAAGAGGAAAAAGAGGAGGCAGAGAAGCAGGCTGCTTTTAAACACCCATCCTTCAAGAGTTGCGCCTGGGGAATTCTTTCCTGCCTCTGGAACAGATTTTCCCCGGTTTGAAGTCAGAGCAGACCCCGGGATTTACAGCAGGACACACCCGCAGCTGCAGAGCTGGCAGGGATCTGAGAGCTCAGGGGTTAATCTGAGCCGTGTGTCCGAGCCCCGCCGAGATGAAACCGGGCACTGAGACCTTTTGCTCCGACAGGCTCTGGCACTGCCGGGAGGTTCATTTTGTCTGCAAAACCAAGCATGTAATTTCCCTTCTCCCTTGCTCTCCCCTCTGTCTGCCCAGTCCTGTGGCTCAGGGGCAGCAGAGTCTCCCTGGCGACAGCCAGGACAGCTGAGCTGACCTTCAGCAGGGTGGTGAGAGATGGGCTTTCACTGCAGGACGGGGGCTAGGAAGCCCCCAAATTGGCTTCTTTCCTTCCTGACAGAAGGGGAAGGCTGGAGAAACCCCCGAGATCCCTCCGTGCTTGCAAGAAGAAAAGTGAAGAAACGACATAAATTAAAAAAATAAATAAATTTAAAAAATCATCCTCGGCATCCAAATTGCATGCATGTAAAGCTTCCAGCTTACCACAGTGTTATGGCAGATTTACACAGAGATTAAAAGTGATCCCTCACCAGTGAACACCAGCTCGTGTGAGCTGTGTAAATCCAAATGTGTCCGTACAGCCGCCAGACTTGGCATCCAAAACAGCCCCGAGTCCACAGAGCCAGCACAAGGGACATTTCTACCTTTTATTTCAAACGAAACAGAGCTACTGAAGCCTCTGGAGTGTGGATTTAGCTGTCTGTCTTATTTACTACTTTCAGCTGTTATCTGCTGCCGCTGAAGCTGAGCGTGAATAACTTACCAGCCTGCACTGATAACTTTGCTTTCTGTTTCAGAGAGAATTTCCAGACAGAAATCCCATCAAAGCTTTCATTCCCATCCACGCGCTGACAGATGACACAGGAGTTAAAGGAATGAGGCTGAAATTCTTGAGGCTTTCCTAAGGATTTTTCCAAGAATTTTTAAAAGCCTCTTAAAAACGGCGGCAGAGATCGAATGCTGTTAAGGGAGGGGAAAAGAAAAAAAAAAAAAAAAGGAAGAAAAAAACTTTGGCAGGCAAACAGTGTCTTACATCAATCTAGCAGTCAGCATCTATGTAGATGTTCTTTCCTCCTTTTGTGCAACACCCCTTCCCTCCTACAGACCACCCAAAGCCCTATAAATAATCCAAGGACTGTATTTTTCCTCCAGATTTCTCTTCAGACCTCAAAGGAAAAATATCAGGCAAAGGAAGGGACAGAAGGAGAAGGGAGAGTGAGGAGGAGAGAGAGAGAGAAAGAGGAAAGATGGCTAGTGAATTCAGAAAGAAAATATTCTGGAGGGCAGTGGTGGCCGAGTTCCTGGCCATGAGCCTTTTTATTTTTATCAGCATCGGCTCGGCTCTGGGCTTCAACTTCCCCGTGGTGGCCAACAAAACGTCAACGAGGTCTCAGGACAACGTGAAGGTTTCCCTGGCTTTTGGCTTATCCATCGCTACCATGGCTCAGAGCGTGGGCCACATCAGCGGGGCACACCTGAACCCGGCCGTCACCCTGGGGCTGCTGCTCAGCTGCCAGATCAGCATCTTCAAAGCGCTCATGTACATCCTCGCCCAGTGCCTGGGGGCAGTGGTGGCCACGGCCATTCTCTCGGGAGTCACCTCCTCTCTCCCAGGAAACTCCCTGGGGCTTAATGCTGTAAGTAGAAACTTTTAATTCCTCCTTAATTTTCTTTTTTTATTATTATTTTTTTAATTTTTTTGAGTAAAAATGTAGCACCTGTAATCTACTAAAGATGCAGGAGTAAATGCTGTAAGTAGAAACTTTTAATGCCTCCTTTATTTTCTTTTTTTAATTTTTTTTTTTTGAGTAGAAATGTAGCACCTGTAATCTGCTAAGTATGCGGGGGGTTCTGTTGGTGCTGGTGACCTCAGACTGTTTGTTGTAGCAGAGAATCCAGTCCTGACTGATAATCAGGATGTCATAGGGATGGTCCTTCCTCCTCGTTTTGGAGCTTTAGGATATTCTGGTCCTGATCAGTTTTTGCTCATGTTCAGTTTTGTGCATCCAAATTGCTGAGAGGTGGCTTTTTATGCCAATTTAACTCTGAAATCACTGGCAGTTTTACAACCTCTCATGGTTCTGAGAGTCTCTAAGGTGACAGGCTGATTAATGTGCATACACCAGGGTTGTTTTGGCTTCTGTGAGTGTGGTTCATTTTCAGTATTAATTAATGGTTTGTGTATCCTGGTGATGGCTGCAGGAAAACCCATGGCAGCAGAGAGAGGTGTGCAACAGGAGAAATCCCAGCCCCAAAGGTGTGAGCAGTACCTGTTGCATTAGGCAGAGTCCCAGCTGCCCTTTCTGTGCATTTCTGGACAAAAATTGGACAAATCCTGAATTCTCCCATGTAAACTGGAAGAAAATATGAGGCAGCTACAGGTAACTGGGTGCAGGTTCCAGCTCTCTCCCGGCCAGATGCTCACATCATACTGCCTAAAAACTGCCTGGCCACAATTCAATTCCTCCTCCTCAAAATGTCATTTTGCTGTTGTTATTGCAGCATAATAGGAGAAAAAAAAAGGGATAAATACACTTTTAAACTTGAAATCATCCCACTGTCAGAGGCAGAGCTACAGCCACTGCAGGACACACAGTGCTATAAATGGAAATTCCTTCTGGTCACTTATTTGACTTGATCTCTTAAGAACAAGTATTTCACATATTTTCCTTGGCCCCTTTCTTGCAGAATATTCCTGACTGCAGTTTGTAAATTGAGCTAATTTGAAATCTTCTGCCTATTTGAAGTCACAAGGGTATGTGGGACATAAAGCTGCAAATGCAACATCTCTTCTGAAATAAGTTAGGCAAAATAGCAATATGGCTTTGCATACTGTGATTTGACACTAGAGTTAATTCAGAACATGAGTCAAGTTTTCAAAACAGAATAAAATCTGATATTAAGGTGATTCCTGGGCAGGTCAATATCAGCCACCCTCGTGTTACTCTGTGAGTTGGCTGCTCACCTCCCTCTCTCCTGGTGCCTGCAGCTATTCCATCCCGCCAGTGCTTTGGAAATGTTGATAGGTTAACTCAAAACATTTTGGGGAAGAAGAGCAAATAATTTTATTGACTCCAGAAGGCTCTGGCTGTGAGTCTGGGACGTGATATTTCCCTCTGAAACCACTGACAGAGGGAACAGCTCAACCACAGGGGACAGGGTGTGCGCCCAAGTGGTTTCCTCGAGAGGTTCAACTGCCATTAAACACGGGAGGTCTGGTTTTGGTAGCACTTAAGCTTGGTTTTTCCCTTTTGCTTCCATAAAATCCTGATGACTGGTTCCTTCCTCTAACCAAAGCTCTGAACCTGGCCATTTGTGAAGGGGGGTGAAGCTCTTCTTGCCCCTCAGCCAGTAACTACTCAACTACAAAGGCAAAACCAGGCAGGGTTGACTCTCCATCATATACATTTTACAAATGGATCAGCAATTTCTGTGCAATGAAATAACAGAGAATATAGTTTCTAAAAGCTCTGGTCTCACTGCTTGTCCTTGGAAAATATTCAGAATTTTGTTTCTTTTTTTTATTTCACATCCAGTTATAAATGTTCTGGCTGGAGGACAGTGGGGAGACCCTCCTGGGGATAGTGAGGGCAGCAGCTGTTCTTCTCCCTTGCGAGAAAGAACTAGAGAGGAAAAGAAAGGAAAGCAGATCCATTCATTTCCCAGTGACAAGCCTGGAGTGCCTGGGCAGAGGAGGGCTGAGGGGGACCTGGGTCTGAGCCCAAGGCACGGGGAGCAGCAGCAGAGGGGCTGTGCTCATGCAGAGCTGATGCCAATGGGACACATCCTGAATCCACAGCACCGAGGTGCCTCCTGCAGCAAAGAGCTGACAAGGAGAAACCACAGAGTTGCTTTTATTGTTGTGGTTTTTAACCTGAGGACAAGGAAGGGAGGCTCAGAGCTGACATCCCTGCCAGCTGCTCTGTCTTCTGCCCCTTCTTGTGGATAGTGAGATGCAGATTCCCTGCTCAGAAAAGGAATAGAAAGGAAGAGAGTGCTGCTTGTTTGATAAGGTTGGGAAGAGGATCTGGATGTGTGTGGCTCTTGTCTTCTGTCCTGACCCTGCCATGCTTTTGGAGAGGTGTTCTTTACAGCAAAAGTGTGTTGGGGGCAGTGTACTGGAGTGAGTGGCCATCCAGTATTCCCAGTGGATACTGGGTGGGGTTGCATGCCTGAACTGGGATTTCTCCTGCCTGGCTGCAGGTCCTGTACTGAGGGACCAAGCTGAAAACCCATTTCCACTGGCTCCTCTCTAATCCATAGAGAATGAGAGACAAAGAGAGGCACTTTCACCTTTAGATCTGTTGAGATGCTCCCAGGGACACCCAGCTCCTCTTTGCCATGCTGAGGCTCCAGGCTTGGAAGCCTCTGCTAAGTATCCAAAAAAACCCAAAAGTGAGATAATTAAGTGAGATAAATCTGTGTCTTTCTCATTGCACAAAGGGGAAAAAGGGAAACACAAACAGATGAAGCACAAAACCCAGCCATGGACAGTACAAGGCTGAGGAGAAAGAAGGGAGGATGAAAATGCAGGATGTTCCTTTAACATGTTCAGTGTTAAGGTCTGGTTTACACTAAGACAAGTAAGCCAGTCACACGTTAGGATTTTGATCCAAAGTTTGCTTAAGTCAACAGATATATTTTTAGCTACTTTGGCTGGTCCTGAGTAAAACATTTTGGACAACACTCAGAGATGTATTTAGATTACTGAATCCTTTTAAGACACTTAACTTCCAATATATTTTAGTAGTGGTGTGGGTTCCAAAGTAAAAACTTCGAGAATTGAAGAAGCTGGAAGAGGACTATGCAGTGTGTTTGCTCTTCTAAAAATTTAAATATTTTTCCTTACATCATCTTGTATCTTTTTTTGGAACTTGAATTACTACACGTTACAAATTTCCATTAGGTAAAGCTGTAAGAATAGAGAATACCAGATCCAAAATGCACTCATCTGCCAGCAGAGCTGGCTATTGTCTGATGAGGACAGATCTGGAGTTTGGATAATGGAACAAACTACTCAGCAAGGCAGTTAATGACCAACAAAGAGCTCAGGCAGGAAAGAGGGGTGAGAGGAGACTTCTGTGCTCTAAAGTAACACAATATTTGCTGTTAAACAATGTTTGACTGGAAAACTTTTATCAAACTTTTAAGAACATGCCCAGAAAATTTCTTTAGCTCAAATTATTTTATATTTCTACATCTACCTGTCTATCTATATACCTATCTATCTAATAGATAGATAGATAAATATAGAGCTAAATATAGAGGTATATTTAAGTGATTAGAACCTTGTGACAAATGCAGACACCACAATTTTCAAAATTTTATGTATTTTTATATTTTATTTTAATCTATTTTTATATTTTTCTTTATTTTGGCATAATGATGAGAATGCCAGGAAATGTGTCCCCTAACTCTCGGGGCTATAATTTGGAAACTATTTGAAAACTCTTCCTTTGAGTTTATGATGAAAGATATTATTTTGAAAGTTATAAGCGGTTCAAAAACTGTAGGCAAGAAAAACAGACCTGAAGGTAACGTTGCTTGGGTAGATAAAGGGAAAAGAAAAACAACCAAGAATAACAAATAGGAGGGCTTGGGTTTAGAAAACACCCAGTGGACTGATAAAGGTTGTTTGTGTAACTAAGGAGCTCTCTGGAAAAGCCAGAGGAGATCTATGGTCAGTGGATTCAGAGGTCATTTTAAGACAGGTGAATATTCATATGGATACTATTCCTGGAGTATGGAGAGTTACTTGTTGCTGGAACACCCTTTGGATTTCTGCTGTGACTGGCTGTGTCTCTGCTGCTCCATGGGGCTCCCCAAATCAGGATCAGCCATGGCAGAATTGGTGCACATGAGGGTGCAATGTCCTTTGGGGATCAACACCCCGTGTCCAGCTCTAGATTCCTCAAGGGTGGGGAAAGAGGAAAACTTTGCTGTCTTTGACTCCTCATACCAGGCCAGTATCTGCTGCTTTGGGACACCTTCCAGCCTCACCAAAGGCACACCACAGAACCACAGAATCATGGAATAGTTTGGGTTGGAAGAGACCTTAAAGATCCAACCCTCTGCCATGGGCAGCCACAACTTCCACAAGACCAGGTTGCTCCAAGCCCCATCCAGCCTGGCCTTGAACACTTCCAGTGATGGGAATGAGTCCTTTTCCCATAACTACTCCCACTGAGCTGGATTGTGATCCAGCAGCAACAGAGCAATTTGGAACCTCAGTGCTGGAAATTTTTAGGCTCTTTTGTCGTTTACTCTCTACATGCCCCCAGCTCCAGCCTTATTCTGCTACTTGGGGAAGATGAGCAATGTCATCTTGTCTCTGGGAGAGTGGAGCATAGGATGTGAAATTTGGATCCTTATCATCTGCAGATGATCTTATCTCTAGGACATCCGTGCCTGGTGAATTTTTTCCCAACAAATCCCAACAATTTGCATTTCCAGTGCAAACACGATGTTGCACCAGCACTGGGAATTCTCTTTCGTGTAGTTGAGACTTGCCACACCTTTTAATGGTGTTTGTGGATCAGCACTGAAGTGTTTATCCTGTTACTCTCCCTTGGAGGTATTCCATCTTTTAGAAACTTGTCTCAGAGGGGATTCCCCATGGGAATCACCCCACTCCCCACATTTGGTCCTCACCAGGGGCCTTCTCACCATGGGGGGCAGGACTTGCCTGGTTGCCCTGGATGACTCAGTGTTTGCCTAGTGATTTCCCCGTCTCCTCGTGCCCGCGCCCTACGAGCCCGTTCTCCAACCTCCAATTAAACAAAGCTGGCTCGAGTTGGAAGAACATCCAAAATAAACTGAGAGCTTGACAGTGTGAGGGGACAATTGAGTAAGAGATGCTGCTTTTCCTCTGAGTCATTGGAAAAATGCAGTTCCAGAGGTGCTGGTGGATGGACGAGACATGCAGCTGAGTTCCTGACCTTTAGCGCTTATTGAAAAATCCTTGGATGCCTTTTTTTGTTTTTCAATGCCAATTATATATTATGTATTTCTCACGTTTAGGTCAGTGAGGAGTTTCATTCTCCTTTCTCCACCCTCTGCTCTGCCTATTTTTCACTCAGTTTAAGCTTCTCCTGCCAACCTTGCCTCTGCTGGGATGTCTGTGGGCTCGAGGACTCAAACTTTCACAAGGGACCAAAGCTGCTGCATTTTTAAAATGAGCAAAATGGTTCCAGTCCATGACATTGATCTGGGATTTTTTATTTCTTAACAAAGACTGTCACAACAATAGCTCATTGTTCCCTGTCAGTTTTTGCAGCAGAGGGCTTTTAAGGCTTGCCAGCATTGTACTGAGAGGCCCCAGGCAGGGCAGGTGGGACACAGGAAAGGCACCTGCTCAAAACTGGCCACGGTCTTGGCCCCTTTTTAATGAGTTCACACGATGACAGCAGAAACATCTGGGCTGAGATGTAAACCTGATGGTTATCACCCACCCCCCAGAGAATTCGGGGTTATGGCTCTAATTTTTATCTCAGATCTCAGAGCTTATTATCTGATTTCCATTTCTGCGAGGATTTGCTGAGTATCTCTCTAAAGATGGAGCCATATCCCAGGATTTTGGCAGGGAGCACGGAGGGATGCAACAGCACAGCCATTCCTGGGACAAAGAGAGGCCCTTGGTGCTCATCCTCCTGCAGTCCAGTCCTCCTGTGCTGGAACAGAGGAGATCAAAGTGGGTTTTGTGCCAGTGGATCTAAAGATGACCATTTGGAAAATGCTCTGCAGGCCTCAAACTTAAGGTTCTCTTCATTTATTTCTACTTAGAAATGGTAGAAATTCCTGAAAGGGGTGTACAGGGATGCTTAAAACAATGAGTTGCCATAGATCTAAAACCATTATTAATTTGGTAGGTGTGTTAATATTGTAAAACAAGTGGAGTCATGCTGGGATTTTCAGAAAATTATTTTTTCTGTGTTAGATCAATGGTCAAACCAAGTAGGATTTAAGTAAAATTCATTTTGCCACAACCCTTCCTGAGGGGTCAATAAACAGTTAAAATTGGTTTCCTTTCCACAGAGTTCTCTGATTATACCAAATACATTTGGGTGTTCTGTGTGGTCTGTGTTTGCACACCCCCAAACACACTCACACACCAGAGACAGATGGATAGAAAAATTCTTCAAATGACATAAACCCAAATTTCAAATTTTAATTTAAATTCATTGGAAAGGTTAAAAAAACACCTGTCAGTCAGTGTGGGTTCTGAACCAAGATCTGGCATGGCAAAGAACACACCTGAAAACAAATGGAAATGTCCACAGCCAGAGAATGAATATTATGGATTAGTTCTGGTTAAATTGGTGCAATGGTAAGAAAAAAAATCTAGGTTTTTGTAGCAGGGCTCATGGGTTTTAGCAGATAATGTAAACTTTCAGGGAGCTGAGAATAACATTTATTTAATCAGAGAATCCTAAAAAATATCACTATCTGGGCTGTATAGATATTTTTAAGTGAAGCATTTTTAAAGCAAGGATACCAAACCACATCACAAGTACTAAAGGAAGAAAAGATAGCCCTTGAAAAATTTCCTGTTTGTCTCCAGAGGAAATTGCCTGTTTTCTTTAGGGCAGTAGTATATTTTTGCTTATTTGTCCATTCTCCAGCCTAATCGAGGGAGTTCAATAACAGAGGGATTTTTACCTGGTACCACAATTGTCTCCTGGAGGTTTTTCTGGCTTGGCTGGGAACATTTTGAGCCCTGAGTATTTATTAATGTGTAATTGATGGGAAAGTGCTGACCTTCCTGGCACCCAGAGCTGGTGTTTGACTGCTGCAGCTTCATTGGAGATCTGAGGCTGAGGCACAACATCAACCTGTTAAATCAAATATACAGGGCCCGAGAGGAGGAAACTATAAACAGCAGGAGGGCGAAAATGTGGCCTGAGAGCTCTGCAAGGCACAGCCCACAGTCTAGAAAGGAGTAAAGAAATCCTCTGTGTGCTTCCCTGGATGAGTCCTGTGCATCCCCTCTCTAGGAACCACTGGGAGGTGTCACAGAAAACTAAATTTTCCAAGTTCTTGGAACTAATTCTGTGCCAAGTGGAGTCAATGGATGCTTTCAGAGCAGAAATGTGTTTCCTCACACATAGACACACACAGCTCCTCCTGAGGGCACTGATGGCTGTGTTTGGAATGGGTAAGGTCAGGTTCAGCTCCTTTTCCTTCCTTCGTCAGGACTTCTTGTTTGGCGAACAAGGTGGAGAAATGAAGGAGCTGGAATTGTTCCCCCAGTTCCTGAAGTGCATTGCACAGGTTCAGAGATGGTTTTAACCCCATGGAAATGCCAAGTTTTCAATGCTGTGCACAAATTTTGAGAACTTCACAGATTTGCTGGAATTTGTCTAAAAATATAAAATGAGTATTACTTTGCCAACGACCATACCGTGAGGTTTGTGCAAATCCAGGTGTTATTCCAGTAACAACACAGAAGGGACAATCCTATTTGGCTCAAAATTCAGATATGCCCAAAATTCTCCACTGAAATACTATCTCCTTCTGGGCTGGTAATAGAGGAGATAATAAACAGCTCTGTGGTATAAATGAATGCTTCAACTATTACAGCAAATTAACTAGTTGCTTGAGTTTGGCTGGGTAAAGAAAAAAATTACAAAACCTCACAATTCCACATCCTCTGAATAGAAGTTGTTTATTTCTCAGCAGCAACATTTAACCCAAAAAAAAAAAAAAAGTTTCTCCCAAGCAACTTTCCCAGAGGCACATCAAAAAGTAAAAGTGCAAATTAAAAAAAAAATTGTCTGTCTCTGACCAGCTGTGCTAAATGCAAGTCCTGTAGAGAAACTGAGTTTTACTGCCTGTCTTGGTTCGACAAACAAATTTTATCTGCTGGGGTTTAATACAATAATCATTCTTCCTTCTTTCTCTCCATGGCACTACAACACAAAACCCTGGATAATTTCTCCTCAGCCTGCAGAGAGGGTGGGAGGAGGGAACTTAGCCTTGTTCCTGGAGGGTGTCTGCTGCCTAAAGAACGGAAAATGTGATTTCTGCTCTGGGAATTGTATGAGCCCCCTTTAGAGCTCTTAAGGCTGTGTTTATAGGACGGATAATCTAGCAGAGGACAATATGTTTTGTCCCCAGGTTCTGCTGAATGCTTCCATTGTTGATGTAGGATACGATCCAAAGCTAATTCATAAGCAGCTCCTGAGTGCTCCTGTCATATAATTTTAAGTGAAACTCTTTAGATCGTTGCCTGTCTCTCCTTACTAAAGAAATGAGACTTTTGCACTCCCTGAATCCCTAATACTCAATTAATGGGTATAGAAACATCCATTTCAGAGTGATGCTGTTAAATAGCAAGGGTAGAAGTGAATAACTGTAGTTAAACAGCCAGGGATGAAGTCTCTGAATCAATTTTGACTGTCACTCAAGGGCTGGTTTATAGCTATGGAGACGTGGGATAGAATTGCAGGAGAATAAAGGTATGTTATCAATATGGAAATCATCAAGTTCAATCATGACAGCGTTGGAGCTGAAAGAGTGAGAAAAGTCAAACCAAATGACAGGCAAGACAGTGGGATGTGGTTTGGAGGGAAGTAGGGAGATGAATTTCTGAGATTACATTTGTAGAACATCCCATTAAAGAACTTTTCCAGCCAAACACTTAAATTATAGCTAGTTGGCATAAAAAAGAATG
Organism: Illadopsis cleaveri; assembly: GCA_013399915.1. NCBI lineage: Eukaryota > Metazoa > Chordata > Aves > Passeriformes > Timaliidae > Illadopsis > Illadopsis cleaveri. The sequence goes on along the minus strand of VXBB01002836.1, from coordinate 109,924 downwards.
ATTATTATTTGAAAAGAGGAGATGATGAAGAGAGAATGAACCATCTAAACTATTGTGAAGAGTTTTTCTTATTCAGTAAAAGAAGGAAAGTCTAAAAAGGGAAATTTTAAGCTATAAGAAGAAAATGCTGTAAAACGGCAAGAATTTACTTGAATAAAGTGCTGATTTTAAGAAAAATGTCTGCCATGGCAGAGAGAAGGTAATAATTTAGGTAGGATGGTGAGGATATGCAAGGAAGAGAAGTCCCAGCCATTAAAAAGGCTGTGGCTTAAATTTTCCTCCCTCAAAACCACACCAGCAGGCAGGCCTTGCTCTGGTGTTTCACAAGAATGGGGAAAGCTGACAATCCCCTGCTAAAAAATAGACTTCTGCAGTTCCAGAGGCCTCTTCTTTTTTTCCTTTTTCTGGAACAATGAGGAAACTAATCCCTGTTATATGAAAGGAAGCTGGGCCCTGGAAGGTCCAATCCAGGGCTAAGGGTTTTTTGGATGAGATGATGGAGCTCAGCATCACGTGATGAAACCACCTTGCATAACAAAGTGTCTTATCCATATAACGGGAAACAGGTTTGGACTTGGTATACTTTCACTCATAATGAGAAAAATATGAAGCCACTGGAAAAGTATCCAGTGGGGTTTACCTTGGGCCACTTTAATTTCCTGTCCCCATTTCTCTTCCGAAGGCGGGCGACTCGTAAATATCCTGTCCTTAAAAAAAAAAAAAAAAAAAAAAAAAAAAAAATTAAAAAATAAATCAAAAGGATAGAAAACATACCATTAATTTGCCCAAATTATTGCTGTGGGAGTCAGTCAGCTAAACGTGGCAGTGAAGGGCACTTCTGGGAAACAAATTCCGTAGTTCCCATCTCCTGTCTGATGTTATGGAGAGCTGGAAGTGATGTGGCCACTGCCCATTTCCTAAATGTAGGTGTTCCTCTCAACTGATTTCTCTCATATTCATGTCTAAATAACACGTTTTGAGGTTTAACACTCCTCGTCTGAATGTCTCTTGAGTCACTGTGCCTTCAGTGCTTCCTTAGTTTCCAATCAGTTGCATCTTAGGAATTTTCTGAAGAAGATGTGATTTCTGCACATTGACTGAATTCTGGTAGAATTTTATTCCATGACCTTGTTCAGATTCACAGTGAACTGGGGGGAAAAATATTAATCATGGGATTGTTAAGGCTGGAAGTGGTGGAATTCAGCTCACAGAAGGACGCACCTCCCTTGGGGTGTCTACATGTTCTGCTTCTTGTCTGGGAGCTGTGAGGGTTGAGGGGGAATTACTCACTGCAAGTTGATGCAGCCAAGATCGATTCAGCTGATCAGATAAATCCACAGACAGCTCTCACATCTTGCCAATGATTCAGCCCATTTCTTATGTGTGTTTCTGGTGCTTCTTCTGTCAAAACACTGACTTGGAAATGAAGTTTAGTGGAATTATTCATGAGAACAAAAAAGGGAAAGAAGTCTGTGTAGATTCTCTTGGAGATGAATAAGGGATTGTGTGTTTCATTTAACCCCTTAGAGCATGTTGGGTTCCTTAGAGCACTGAATCCACTCCTCAAGTCTCCCAGGTCTGAATCCTGAAAAGCTCAGGGAGTTGCTGTGCTGTTCCCTGCCCTCTGACATTTTTTCTTTTTCCTTAATGAGGATTATTGGACTGCAAAGAGAAGATGTCAAAGATTTCCCAGCAGATACATCAAGGACAGATGCAGTGTCAGCTCACATACCCTGTGACCACTGATAAAAGTTACCAGTGCAGAGAAAAAGGCATTGCAGTGTGGGTACAGGCTACTGCAAAGGGTCCTCTTCACCCCAACACTGCACTAGAAGTGGCTGTGTCTTGTTTCAAAGCGTTATTTTGTCTGTTTAGGAACCAGAGATATTGGTCACCTTGTATTCTGGATATTCTCAGTAGCAGAATGGCAGACGTTAAGAACAGCTGTTGATTTTTAGTCAGGTCTCTGATGTGTGGTACTGCTTCCTACTAAATTCAGATTAAGCTTTAGACAACCTTGAAGCTTCTGGAGTCTGGTATTCTACAAAATATTCTGGTATTCTATAAAATCTTAAAAGTTCAAGCTTTCCTTAAAAACCTGAATAACATAGAGAAAATACAAGCAAAGGATGACAAACTGATGTTGGTTGTGTCTCCCTGGTTCTGTCAAGGGCTTAAACCAGCAGATTCAAAAGGTGCAAAATGTTATCTGGGTGAGACTTGCAAATCCTCTGTGAATAAGGATGATATAAATATAAATATTCACGTGCACATGTACATTTTAACTTGACACAAAGGAATGTGCCTTCCTATTCCCTTTCTAAAGCTTTTCTGGGGTGTGCTTGGGATGGTGAACACCGGTGCTGTCCCATGTGTACCATGGATGGCCCAAGCTGCTGCAGTGATAATTTAGCTCTGATAAGGAGGCAAATAAATACTCTGTTATCCTGCACTTACACACTGCAGGTCCACAGGCCTCAGCAAAGCAGGACATCCAAGACTGGCCTGGGTTTGTCCCATTTTTGGAACATAGCCCAGAGTCCTTGCTCTCACAGTGGAATCTTAACGTTCCTGGCAGGCTGAGTAAAATTACCCTGCTGGAGGAAAGCAAAAGGTTTCCTATGATATTTCCAGGTTTTCTTTGATTCCACAGAGCCCATCAATAAGTGTTGATTAGCAGGGAGAATGACCTCAAGTCACGTCAGCTGTAGGATGTGTTTTTCCTGGAGGGAAAGGAAGAATAAGATTTCCGTCTCATGGAGATAAGGATTATCACAGGTTTTTTAAAGAATAATTTTGCTCTTATTATCTTTTATAGAAGCCCTTCAAGTGAAGGCAAAGCCCAATGGCTGGCCAGTGTTTAATCTTTTAATATGTCAAGGCTGTGTCAAATGCTAACATTGATGCATCAGCTCTGGGTTCTCTGGGGTTGCATTATAATAGGAAAGAATTTGGTTTCTTATCTGCTTTTGGGCATGTCCACATCAGTCACTTATTTGCTAAGACACCTGGCTTTTAAGTTTGTCCGTTTGGCTTTCCAAATGTGAGATAAGATTTTCCAGAGGGTATATAGTCCGGATTCTTAAATTGGTTTTGATGCAAAGAAACTCATTGGAAGCCTTAATTTGTTGAGAGACAAAAATCCCACTGTCTCTACAGTGGAAAAAAGTGTTTATTTTTAAAACTTACAAAGGCAATAGAGTATTAATTCAGAGATATCTGAAGTATGAATTTCTGGATCCTGCAATTTTCAGTGCATCTCATATGGATGCATTTATGTCAGAATCACACTTCTCACATGTAAGTCCTAATAGTGATGGAGGTTTCATTTATGGATTTCAGTTTCTACTCTGGATGCTGAAGAAGCCAAAACCCCCCATCCTTTCAACCAGAATTCCCTTCTATTTGTGGATAAACTACTTCTAACTCAGAGGATATTGCTCCTGCCTATTAAAGAACAAGCTATAAAAGTACATTATTAGTGTTTCAGAGTAGCAGGATTTAAAAATCAGATTTATGCTGAGGAAAGACTTGAATGACTTTCATTGCTTAGGAATTTGATATTAAACTTTGTTCCAGAGTAGAAAGAAGAAATGTGAACAGCACCTGTGGAAAGTGAAATAGTTCAGTTAACCATCTTTAAGGTTTTTCAAATGTTAGCTTTGGGGAAATTAGGGCATAGACCACAAAATCAGATTAATAACAGGATTTCTCGTGGTTTCATTGTTCTGGACAAGTCACAATAACATGTAATTATGTTTTTTGCCACATATGACCCAGCAGTTTTTAATGCAGGGGCTCTGACAGATGTGATAACCTACTGATAGCACAAATTAATATAAGTTTTGCAGAGTTTGCTTCCTCTGAGTGACTCTGAGTCACATTCTCAGTTCTCTGGCCTGTGGCCAAGCTCATGTTTCATCCCGTCCGTGCAAGTGAGTTATTTCTGCTTAACATTAAGTTATTCAGCTCAGTGACAGACTTGCCTTGACTTAATGAAGACACCACTGAATACAGCAATTAAAAGCAGAACTCAAAACTTGTAATAACATCAAATGGTTTACTTCCATGGTTTCTTGTTAGGTGCAAGATTTTAGCAGTACTCTTGAAATATGACAGCATTTCTGCTCTGTAATGTCCATTTGTGTGAATCACCATGGTTGGCCCAAGTTCTACAGCATTTACAAGACACTCCGCTGATTTCATGACTAATAACACCATTTGAATATTTATCTCTGACAGTTTGAGTTTTTCTGGATAATCTACTTGAGGAGGAAATGGAAGCACTCCCATCAGCCCCTCGGGATTCCTTAATTGGAGACTTTTTTTTTATCCCAAGGAAGTTTAATGAGATTCAGTTTGACATCAAAATGTAGTTCACCTGTGAATTAGGTGTCTAAGTTTTTTGTAGTCGAATAAAATCTATAAAACAAAAAATGACAGAACTTTCAAATGATCCCCTTCATTTCATCAGGTGAATGGATCTCATCTCCATTGACTACACCATTATCTGTGCAAATTAGAGATACATTGACTAAATATTAATATCTAGAGATGCTTTAATACTTTTGGTCTTCTGTCACATCTACCAGTCCCACATGAACTCTGTGGAAATCTCAGGGTATTTCCTGTGGCATTAGAGGCATATTTTCAGGCAATTGATTCACAGTATAGGTGGAAAATTAACATCTTAATATTAATGTGGAAATCCCTGAAACAATGGGTGGCTGTCCTAAGGCACCACAGCTGACATCTGAAGAACTCTGCTGAAAGTGACTCTCTGACTGATTTGTTTCTCACACATAGATCAATTGCACTCTCATTGTGCCCAGTGGCTGAGTGCTCACTTTGGATGGAGGCAGCAACCACTCAACCACACTGGATCAAAAAAACCTGCTTATGGCTAGGCATGAGTACAGCAGGGAGTGCTTCAAAACTAACTTCTCTTCAATTTTTTCTATTTCTTTCTATTTTTTTTTTTCCCTATTAAGCAAAAGGAACCCCAGGAGGGAAATGGATATGCAGGACTGAATTTTCATATTGAGGAAATAGATGTTGCAGAACTTTGTTACACCGGTGGAAGTCGTGCAGGAATATGAAATAACATTTTCCTTCTTGCCTCCATGCAGCTCTCAGAGGGAATCAATGCAGGCCAAGGGCTGGGGATTGAAATCATTGCCACCTTCCAGCTGGTGCTGTGTGTCCTGGCCACCACAGACCGGAGAAGGAACGACGTCTCGGGATCGGCGCCTTTGGCCATTGGTCTCTCTGTTGCCTTGGGACATCTTCTCGCTGTAAGTTTTAGTCCTCAGAGGTTGTATCTGCCATGTCCCACCTCGGGGTGGGCCAGTGAAGGCAGGGGGGTGGTGGGGAAGCTTCATCTGTGCCTCACCTCTGGTTCTCTTTCCACCTCATAGATTGATTACACCGGCTGTGGAATTAACCCAGCCAGATCTTTCGGCTCAGCGCTCATCGCCAACAACTTTGAAAATCACTGGGTGAGTTGAGTAAATTTGTTTAGCTCTCAAGAGGCTCTGAAAATATGTAACCTACAAGATCAGAAACAGTTCAAAATGTATCATTAGGAACATGTCAGAGAGTTGGCATCTATAACTCCCTGAAAGGTGGTTGTAGTCAGGTGGGGTTGGTCTCTTTCTCCACACAGCAACTGACGGAACAAGAGGACACAGTCTTAAGCTGTGCCAAGCGAAATATAGATTGGATATTAGGAAAAAGGTTTTTACAGAAAGGGTGATAAAGTATTGGAATGGTCTACCTGGGGAGGTGGTGGCTTCACCTTCTCGGCATGTGTTTAAGAAAAGACTGGATGTGGCACTTGGTGCCATGGTTTAGTTGAGGTTAGGGTTGGGTTGGACTTGACGATCTTGGAGGTCTCTTCCAAACTGGTGATTCTGTGATTTCCGTTTCATTTAACAAAGAATATTCTCCTTTCAATCCTGACCAGCCTCAGGCAAACAAAAACTCCTCAGGCACATTCCGTCTCTGTGCTCAAAGCAATACAGCAGATTTTCTTTGGTTATTCCCCTACATATTTATTTATTTCAAACACTTTAATTGTTTAAGCATTATTACAGAGAATCTTGTATTGTATGTTTATTGTTTAAACTAAGTTTGTAAAGTGCTGCTGCTTAATCTGGTGAAATCCAATTTAGAAAGATTCTTAAGCAGGTTTATAAACTGAAATGGATCATCCAATATTTAAGAGTTAATAAAATGTTCAGCATCTTAAAGCTGAGTGTCTGCTTATGCGTTTTCAAGGATGAAAAACTCTGGAAACACTATAAATTTTAGATTATTTTTTGTATTTAAATGTGGTTAAAATGAGGTTCTTAACAAGAATTTACTTATTTCACCAAAGCTCAATAAAGAAGGCTGATATAAAGTTGTAAATGAGCATGTGTTCTTGAATATATAAAATGGGGCTTGTTCCAACTATCCTAGTCATAATTTTGGCAGCTAGTTGCATAGACACAGTTGGAAATTAAGTGGTAATACAATGGGGTTGAGAAAATTTTGGATACAGATTCCATTTTAATCTAAATAGTAAAACATAAAAGGAGGACACTGGGGAAATTTTTGCAGTGTCTACCACTTGAACATTATTATTAGGACACTAAAGGGAAGTAACTAAGTGAGGAGCTGATATTTTCACAATTTAATAGGAAGATTATTGTCTTTTGTAGAGGCAGAAAAAGATAGAGGTAATATTTTGTGTTAAACAACTGATACTGCTCTATAAAAGAGTTTTCAGTCTCAGTAATGCTTTGGCCCTGCAAAGTCTTCAATATCTTCTGTTGTTTCTAACAAAATCAACTTGCCTACTAAAATCCTTTTATTACCTCTCCTTCTAAATTTTAACTTTTTTAAGTGGTTAGGCCAGTTTAGTCACAGCAATATCACCAACTAAGCAGCATCTAGTGGTAAATTAAACCCCTTGCTAAGTATTACTTTCAAATTCACCTATCACTGGAATTTAATAGGAGAATGGAAACTAATGCCCTGTTGCTATAAAAATTATGTTCCCCTGCCAACTCCATCTGGAGTAGCAGAGATGTTTTAGCAGTAGGTAACTGATTTTAAATATCACAACTTGACATCACAGTCACAGTTATTCACCTCTAGGTCTACCACCAACTCATGGGGACAAATTCCTGTTTTTATGCCGTGTGCTTAAGTCAACATTCAGGCGGATAGGCTGCAAGTTTGAGGGTGGGGATCCTCAAAGGAGCTTCAAATGCAGAAATACCTGATGCAGTGACTTGGATTTGTATTCCAGATTTTCTGGGTTGGCCCAATCATTGGAGGAGCAAGTGCTGCCCTGATTTACGATTTCATCCTGGCGCCCAGGACCAGTGACCTCACCGACCGCATGAAGGTGTGGACCAGTGGCCAAGTAGAAGAGTATGACCTGGAAGGGGATGACATGAACTCCCGGGTTGAAATGAAGCCAAAATAAAGGAGGGCATGGAGAGAGGAAAGAAAAAAATCAAAAAGCAAAAAGCAAAAAAAAAAGCAGCACATTGGTTTCCGAAGATTTTTTCAGTGTTATAGACTCTTTGTAAACCAGCAAGCAGTACTTTGGTTTTTTAATTCAATCCAGTTTTCCTTTTTTTTTTTTTTGTCCCCAATCCTAATAGCATTTTTTATATCTGGTGTTTTTCAATTACATAGTCTTTAGGTTGAGAAGTCATGACCTAAATAAATTGGGGTGAAGTTTATTTAAGGTCACCTTTACATGACCTAAATAAATTGGGCTGAAGTTTTTAACCCCTCCCTTGGTACCAGACAATTTTAAGGTGTAATTAGTGTGGGGGGTTCACCCACCGCATCACTCAGTAATGATAAATTGTTCCAATGACCAGTTTGTTTCCTGAAAGAATAGATATTGAGGACAGAGAACAATCTGTACCAATAATGGAGGTCTTACACCTGAAAAAACAATTTTTATACAAAAATGCAAGGCTGGCATCTAATGCCAGCAATGAATGGGGAAAAAAACCAGTCTCAAATCAGTGACCAAAAGCATCTTTTGGAAGGAAAGGTTACTAAAGATTAGTCGCTATGTAAAATTACCCACAATTTCCTAATGATTGATCATCTTTGAGAAAGAGGACCAGAAAAGTTAGGCAGGGTAAGAATTTCCAGTCACAGGATCTTTCAGACTTTCTAGTGTTTCATTCTCCCTGAATCTGCATCCAGTGGCTTCTGAGGGGAGAATATATGTGACAAAATAAAATAATAAAAAAATAGATATATTAACTCCTGGGAAGTAATAACTAGAAGTCAAATTGCAGAGTAGCAACAACAATGGCAAATAGAGCGACGTGGTGCCAATGTGTAAACAGGACCTGATGGTTCCTGTGACTACTCTGCTTTTGTTCACCTTGTGTGATTTCTCATGTGCTCTAAAGCAAAACAAGGACAAAAGAAGACCCCTTTCTCTCTGACTCCATTCCAATAGCCAGGGCTGTGACATTCAGGGACCACAAACTGATGTACACACGGTATATTTTCTAATGAGGGACAAATACATACCTGTAAGTCCATTTTGGGGGTGGTTGCTTTGTTTTTTTATATATATATATATATATAAATGTTTATATATATGTTTTATACAGAAAGCCTAGTGTACTGTTTTGTAAGAAAATAAGAGCATAAACACAAGTGGAAATAATTGCAGCAGTGCTTAGCGAAATAAACGACACTGGAAACGAGAAAGAAAATTAACACTCTAAATGACATGGAAGATTATTTTCTGTTTAAATTTGTGCGTGTGTGTGCTACTTATGATTTCCTGAGTAACCCAAAGCATTAGCTGGTCTTACCTACTAACTATAGAATATAGTTAAAGCAGATCTGTGCTGATAAACTTGTTCTGCACTAAACAGTTTTCCGTAAGAAATGAGGTCCAGAGGAACTGACAGAAAATCAGCACATTCCAGCATTCAGCAAAACCCCCCAGAAGTAATGGGATGGGTTCCCCTCTCTGAGAGACAGGGTGGGACTGGGAGGTGAGGTAGGATTGACATAGGAATCTGTATGGGTTGGATCATTTCATCAGCTTGAGCAGATGGACAACAAAAAAAAGAATAAAACTTAAAATCACCAGCAAACTCAAACAGAATATATTTTCTCTTTCTTGTCTGCATTTGGTGTGCTATCCCATGTATTGCCTATGTACATAAAGCATGATTGGTTTTTGGGGTGGTTTAAAAATAAACAAAATCAGTTGTGCTAACATACGAACTCTTCATGAGCCTTCTTAATTTGTCATGTAATGCAATTTAATTTTCTGCACCAGTTTTTCATGTGCTCACCTGTAAAACTGAGCCAATTCCTACTTTTCCACTCTTCACTTGATGCTGCCCTTTAGGGAAAGCAATGTTCTTTGTTTTTATGGCAGGTAAAGCAGATCCTCACCTGGAAGTGAACTCTTCCAAATTATACTTAGAAATGAAGCAGAGTACCAAGATCTAGTACCCACTTTCTAGAACATCTTTCCAATTTTATCTGCTGTTATCCCAGTGCCTCTGTTGGCTCCAAACTAACTTGTTTTTGCCTTACAGAATCTCTGAGCCAGAGAGAGAGCCAGAACAGTTGCAAAACTCACCTGTAGTAAATAATTTGTTTTGTCAAACTTCAGGCAACTTAAGAGTTAATGGTGCAGAAAATGTGAGAGTCACAATTTGTTCCTTAGTCTACACCTTGCAAAGAACTTGGCTTATTCTTTTATGCTTCAAAGTCCAAAACTGTGAAGACAAAACCCACTCTCTTTCCATTTGGGTTGTGATAGGACTGCACCATATTAGCTGCTCTAGCTTATGATCACTAAAATAATAAATAAAATAAATTAAAGACGTACAATAATTGTTTTACTAGTGAAGAAACAAACAAACAAAAAAAACCCAACCACCCAAATCAAAGTAAACAAAGTGTAATTTGTTGGTGTATTTTGTAGAATCATAGAATCATTGAAAGTTTTGTGTTGGAAGGGACTTTAAAGATCACATAGTTCCAATCCCCTGCTGTGGGCAGGGACAATTTCCACCAGACTCTGTATTCACAGTGATAATATTTAAACAATTTACAGTAAAGCTCTTAAGTAAATTAAATTAATAAAAAGTATTTAAGGTGAATTCCAGGCTTAAACCCCTCCATTCTTCGTAAAGAAGTTTAATGGTATATTATAAAGTGCTTTTGCAGTACTTAGACCCTGAAATGAGAGCAGGGATTGAGGCCATGGCTGCTAATGGTGCTTCCACTCCTGGCACAAATGGTTTTCCTTTGTGCTAGACAAGCACCCTTCAAAGTTATCATCAGCTCATTAAAATAGTTGAAACATACCCAGCGAAGGAATTAAAGGCATGAAGCAGAAAGTATCGAAACCCGCTAACAAATGTCAAGTGGGCAAATGTGATTGCCCAGAAACTCAACAAAATGTCCCTGACAAAGCAAGCCTGGGACAGTTTTTCAAAGAGGTCCTGTGATGTCTGCACTGAGAGCTCCTGACCCATGGACTAATGGGGGCTGTCTGTGCCCTGGTGATGCCCTGGGCACAAACCTCTGTATTTATCACACATTCTAACAGGAAAAGGCTGTAGAATCCTAGAATGGTTTGGATTGGACGGGAGCTTGAACATTATCTAGTTCCATAGCCTAGCAACACCCAGGGACACCTTCAACTACCCCAGGTTGCTCCAATTCCCATCCAGATTGGCCTTGGACACTTCCAGGGAATGGGCAGCCACATCTCTGGGCACCCTGTGCCAGAGCGTCACCACCCTCTGGGTGAAGATGATGAAGGGTGGATGCTTCCCTAGATTATCCAGGAACCACCTACCATGGTCCCAGTCCCATGCCTCAGGTGCCCCACAGCATCCTAAACAGCTTCCCTCTCTGTGAAGAGAAAAGCACAAGGAAACATTCCCAAGTCCAGGAACACAGATGTCAGTACCTGTATGGGCCATCCCAAATATCCCAATTTTTTCCTGGGCAAAGCTGAGCAAAGCAAAGATGATAAATTTGCTTTTTCTGACTGCAGGTTGCCATCCCAGCAGTGTGCAGGCGTTCTCACTCTGTGGTTTGCACAGATGACAAAGCGTCCTCTGCTCATTCCAACACCAGACAATTTACAAAAAGCCTGAGGAACATGTTTTGGATTCATCCCTGAGAAACCCCTGTTGCTCCATTGACTCTATAGATAATCTAGGGAGATTTGGGGCCTAATTTACCCACCTATCTTAAGAATAAAATGCATATTCTGCCTCCCCATTGTAACTGCAGAAATTTAATTTTAGATTTCATCTTGCTCCACTCTACGTAGACTTTTAACACGTGCAAGCAAAGAAAGGCAATTGAAACCTAACATAATGACAGCCAGCACTTCAGGAAGCTTCCATTGTCCTTCCATATCCACCAGCTGCACCAGTCACAATTCACAGCTTAATGTTTTTAAAAATTAGGGTAACACAATAATACAACTATAGAGTTTCTCATCGTATTTCAATGTTTTTTGCTGCTTTTAGCCGGCTGAAGTTTGGACGTGCCAAGTATCACACAATAAATTATATCAGGAATATGGATGTTATGATTCAGTTAGAGTCTGGTCTTGTGCAAACATCTGTGTGCAAACATTTGTGTCAAGAATGGTTCTGGGTTTCATTCGAGCCTGATGCCCTCAAAAGCACCAAATTTTTTGAATATAAGTTCTCTGATATTACCTAAATTAGCCCACAATTCTTTTTGGGGGCAAATGCATAATTTTATTGACTTTCCAAAGCTGAATCATGAAATAGAAACTCTGCTTAAATAGATTAATTGCTAATCAGACATTAGCCATCTATTAGATCACGTTGCTTCAGGTTCTTGAAATTAATTTGACAGACAGGGCTATGAATGATGTTTCAGAGAAGGCACAATCCCTGTTGACTTCAAGGTTCCCCTTTGCTAGTGGAAAGTAAAACTTTCCTGGGACTTTTACTGCTGACCACTCCCATGTAGCCATGGATGTCTGCCCGTGGCCATTCCTGTTCCTCCACAGGCCTGCTGCCTGTAATTCTCTGATAAATTACTGTACAGTCCAGAATTTGGTGAGGGCAGAGCACAAAATAAACGCAGGAACACAGAATGGATGGAGGGAAGCGACACAGGGCACACAAGGTGACTGGTTTGTGGATTTTGATAGCACTCAGGAGGACTAATTCTCCTTTCACCTTGGTTGAACTCTGTGCCCTACTGCCCTGCAGCCATACCTGTTTGAACAAGAGGTTTTCACCTTTTTGATTAATTCTGTTACCAGGTTTATAGGTTTGGCTAAAAAAAGAACCCCAGAAACTCAGTGCACTCCCCTGCTCAAGATTTCCTGAACTTCCTGATCTGTCATGCTCTAAAGTTTGCCATGAATTGCCCTCATTGTGCCTTTTCCTCTGTTTTGTTTCTATTCTTGTCTTAGAGCAGGAATTGAGAAGCTGGTGGAAAATGATCAGTGTAGGGATAACCTTGGCCCATTTTTTTGTAGCATTTCTAGAAAATTTTTACCTCTTTCTCATCTTTTCCTTTACACTTTATTTTCAAGAGAGGGATCATTATCAGGTAGAGCTGATCCCTCCATTTAACTGCTTCTGCCTTTAGCTTGTGCTCCGTTCCCTGTTCTAAAGGGTGTATCCTTACTCCTAGACAAAAACCAGGAGGGACCGTTCATTAATTCATTTTTTCTTTGCCATTGAAAGCAAACAGAACAATGTTTCCTGGAAGCATGGGAGCCAAACAGCAACTCTTGACTAAAAGTAGCTGTTAAGTGCAATTGCTGGAAACAGTCATAGTTTTTC
>VXBB01002836.1:65217-88447 GCA_013399915.1 Illadopsis cleaveri | reverse complement strand
AAAAAACAAAAAAACCAACCAAAAAACCCCCTCAATCCCCCAAAAAACAACAGGGTATACCCCAAAAAACAAAAACAAAACCCCCCAAACCAACAATAACAACAACAACAAAAAAAAAACACCCAAAAACCAAACAAAAAACCCCAACAAAAAATACCCCAAACAAACAAAAAAGAACACCAAAAAAGAAAAATGAAAGAGCTGTTTATTCTATAGCAAGAAAAAAACTAACTTGAAAAAAAAAACAAAACCAACCCAACCAATATTAGTCACACATTGNTGTGCTGTTTATTCTATAGCAAGAAAAAAACTGAAAAAAAAAACAAAACCAACCCAACCAATATTAGTCACACATTGTTTGGAAAAAAAGGTTTATATAGGAGTATGAACAATGCACACAATAGAAACGCTCAGGAAAAATGAAACATTTCACTAAATAAATATATAAAATAATAAAAAGTCAGCCCTCATGACCTAAGTGAAAGTGATTATATGTGTACTGAAAAGGGCAAAACAATCACAGAATCACAGAATTTCTAGGTTGGAAGAGACCTTCAAGATCATCAAGTCCAACCCATGCTCCAACACCTCAACTAGATTACGGCACCAAGTGCCACATCCAGTCTTTTTTTAAACACATCCAGGGATGGTGACTCCACCACCTCCCTGGGCAAACCATTCCAGTACTGCACCACTCTTTCTGTGAAAAACTTTTTCCTAATATCCAGCCTATATTTCCCTTGACGCAGCTTGAGGCTGTGTCCTCTCGTTCTGTCCGTTGCTGCCTGGAGAAAGAGACCAACCCCACCTGACCACAGCCACCCTTCAGGGAGTTATAGAACTTCCAACACCAAAATCAAAAACTAAACCCTCCATCTAAAAGGTTTTCAAAAATCTCCTGGGTTTGACTCCAAGAGAGTTAATTTTCTTTTTAGTGGCTGCTTCAGTGCTGTGTTTTGGGTTCAGCAGGAGGATAATGTTGACACCACACTGATGTTTTTGGTTGTTGCTAAGTTGTGCTCGCCCTAAATCAAGGACTTTTCAGTGCCTCCTGCTCTGCCAGTGAGCAGCTACTCAAGAAGCTGGAGGGGAGCATGGCCAGGATATTGCCCTGAAATGGCCAAAGGATGTTCCATCCCAAGGGACACCATGCCCAGTGTGCAAACTGGGAGGATTTGGGGGTAATCATTGCCAGGGGAGGGGTTTGGCATCAATCACTGGGTGCTGAAAACCTGCACTGTGCATCACTTGGCTTTTCAGTTTTATGGCACTCTCTTCCTCTCCTATTTATACTAATTATCATTAATAATTATAATAATTATTATTACTGTTATCTTTTATTTGTTTCACTTATTAAACTATTCTCATCCCAAACCATGACTTCTATTTTCTTTTCCAAATGTCTTCCCCAACCCATTGGAGAAGGGAAAGAGAGTGAGGGCCTGTGTTGTGCTTTGTTGTTAACTGGGTTTGAACCTGGACAAAAATTTCAATTACATGTTTTATCCACAGGACACCACTTCTTTCTGGGCTGACATTCAGAGTTTCAGCAACCCCCAATAAATGGGTGTGATCAGAGGCAAGCAGTGATCTAATAACCGTGGTGGATGCCTGCTGTCAACATCAAAGGCTGCAGTTCTGGAGACAGAAATTCCAGCTGGGACATTCTTGTGTCCTGTGTCACACAAATTGAGATGTTCCCGACACTTTGCTCTCTTATCCTCATCCAAACTTCACAATGTGGAGTCACTTTGGTGTGAAAATCACACATAATCCTTGGGCAGGGCCAAGGTGTCAGGAATGATTTCACTGCTTGGAACTTCCCAGGAAGTGAGATCCACACAGGGGTATTGGCTGAGATGGTGAATCACTTTGGGAGGCAGATTTCTGCTTTTTTTCTTACTGTTCATGGGGGAAAGGGGGGAAATGGGTGTTTCTTTGCCCTCATCAGGGCAGGACAATACATTTCATTGCTCATTTGCATTGTTCTAACACAAGGAATGCACACTCACACTGATCAGTGCAGCTCACTGCTACCAGTCATACGATAAATAAGGAAATTTTTGAGCCTCCTGGCTCATCCTCCAGGAACCTGCCAGAGGAGAATTGCTGTTGCATGAGTTCTGCCCTGCCTACACCACCTTCCCAGAAGTGAAGCAGGTTTATAAATGCTTTCCTGCTTCTGACAGGGCCTCTTGGATAAGTTGACCGCTGGGCTTTGTTTGCAGTTGATTTCTTCCTGTAGCAAGCCTCTCCCCACCCTGGCATGGACGTGGTGATTTGAGCGTTGTGTGGCTGTCCTGACACAGCAAGAGGGCAATGAGAGAGGGAAATTACTCCACTTCCCCTGTTCTGAGAAGAGAACAAACGGGAAGCACGATGACTTTTGCTGTTTCAGGAGTCAGTGGGTCACACTGTCCATTTCCAGTGAGATAGCTCAGTCATTCCCAACCCTCTCCTTTTGTCTTTACCAGGAACAAAGCTCAGAAAACCACAAAACCCAGATGCTCCCTGCAGTTTAACTTCCTGCAGGCTGGGAGAAAATAAGGGTAGAGCCACCTGCTTTACAATGAAAATGTCAAACCCTTCAGGCAACTCATTGATGTGGAAATCCTATAGTTACACAAAAACTCTCCAGTTCTGTGGGCTAAGAGGGACTGGAGAGCTGCAGAAAAGGTGGGAAATTCTCCAAGTTGTTTCTTACTCCCTTTGGCCAATCTTTGGCAGAACCGTCATGGTCTTTTTTGTCACATTTAGGTTGGGAGCAAAGCCTTTGAAACATTGGCTTTTACATGGAAGCATTGAAAAAAATCTACAAAATTTTCTTATCTTTTCTTCTTTTTTTTTTGTCACAACATACTTATAAACAATGCAACTCTGCTATTAAACAAAGCAGAGGGACCAGACAAAACTGCAAGAATGGAGAAGCTGGGTAAGTAAAATCCAGAAGAAACCTTGAAGAACTGGGCGTGTGATTCCAGAGGGAAAGGAAGAATCGTGATTGACTGAGGATGGCTAAAATAGACGTTACATAAGAGACAAGCATCAGTTATTCCTTCTCATCATTCTGGGCAGGAGAAATGGGTTTACAAGGCAGCAGGGAGGAACTGGATCAAATATTAGGGAAAACATCACAACTACAAAAAAATCTTCGTAACTACAAGGAAAGCCAGGCAGTGGATTTGGTTGCCAAGGGGAGGATGTGAATCACTGTCAGTGAAGATCTCTGTAGTTGAACAGCCATCTGTTGCAGAATTAAATCTCCATTGTAGTGTTAGATTAGGGTTAAAATACTTATTGCTGTATTGCAGTTAGAGAGAGTCTTGCATAACTGGTATTCATAATTATGAATAATCCAAATAAAACCTGCTTTTTTGGTTTTTGTTTCGGTTTTTTTTTTTTTCTTTTTGTTATGCCCTTTGTATATGAAGGATTGTGTAATAAAAACAGCTGCTACATTTTGCTTTTTCTCCTATTTATCCATTACAGGACATCAAAATATGGCAAATATAATGGGATTGGTGGGGAATATACCTCGTGGTTCTTCCAGTAAACTTTCAAAATCTGTTTGCATCCCAGGAAGGTGAATAAGGAATTCCTTGTAAGGAAAAGAGGTGCAGATATGCCTTAGTCTAAATGGTAGTAGAAAAGAAAAAAGTCATGGTGAGCTGTCCCTTCCCTGTTTATCATAGAATCATTAAATTATATTAAAATTTGAAATTTATCTCTTCTTCTGTGCTGCAAATATGGACGGTTTTTATCCTTACACTGGGCTTTAGTTCAGGAAGATACAAACTTCTGGAGGGTACCAGGAACATTAAGGAGTAAGCAAAAAGAGCAGTGATCAATTCTGACTTTTAAAGATAGCACTTAGGAGTGGGACAGTGGAGAATCTGTGGAAGAAAACCCCAATTTCTCATAGAGAAAGACCCTGAGTCTTTGTAAACTCCTGCTAAATTATGGAGCTACTCAAGGGTTAGATAAAATATGGCAATCAGATCATAGATATCCTGATCTGTCTGTAGAGGCTGGAAAGGCTGAAACAGAGGCTTGGCTTATTGGGTTAATTTCATATTTTGTCTTTCTACTGAGCCCTGAAGTTGGTTTCAGGATTTCAAATATTCAATCTTCAAAATTAAAATATTGCCTGATCTTTCTAGAAGAAGCAGTTCAAACCTGTGTATGAAATGACATTGAATCTGGTGGCTTGTTGGAAAAGAGTCAGAATTTAGTCTTCCCCCAAACTTGAGAATATATGACAATGATCACAGTTGAACCATTTCCACACTCATCTATACTTTTATTTGTATATACATCTTGCTGTTTTCCTTCAAAAGCTTTTATTCCAGTTTTTCCCGAAGGAGAACAATTTGTCTGAGCTGAGAACTATTTCTATGGCCCTTAGGTTTGTTAAGAGAGAGCACTTCCATGTTATTTTGTCATTTCCTCAAATAAGGGTCTGTGTTGCAAGATAGAGGAGTTAATTATGGTTCTCTTTTCTCTTTAGTCGTTCCTGAATCACCACGTTGTGTAATTACTCAGCTACTACTGTGCAATCAAAATAATAATATGTTTCTTACTTTTCGCATCACCACTGTAACCAGTTCAACCAGAAGCCTTACTTTTTGGCCCAGAATGTGAGAGTGTGAAACCACCTGCAGAATAACCACAGGCACAAGCTTATCTGTGGCTCACAGGCCACCAACAGAGAAGAGTTGACTTAACTCATCTCATGCCACTCATAATTAACACCATGATCACCACTTGGGTATCACTGACTTCATTATTGGCCTTTTTTCCCCTTCCAATCTGAGCTCCCACTCTGATGGGTGCCGTGTGAACATGTCTGATAATTACTGAGTTTTTAATTAATTTAATCTTAATTTAATTAAATTTAGTTTTAATTTCTACTGAGTAGAAATTAAGATCTCTGTGCAAGAGGTTGGTCACTGACCTCACCCAAATTTTGACTCTTCTTCTGTCCATTTATTCTAGAAGCAACATATAAGAAATTTTAAGTGTGGTGGGTCAACCCCATCTGGACATGAGGTTCCCACCAAGCCACCCTATCACTCCCCTCCTCAGCAGGATAGGGAGGGAGGGAAGGAAATAAAATGGATAAATATCATGGGTCAAGATAAAGCTTTCTCCTTAAAACAAAGGTCTCATGCAGAAGCAAAGAAAACCAAAAGATTTATTCTCTAGTTGGTGTCAGAAGGGGCTGTCCAGCCACTTCCTGGGAAGTAGGGCTTCAGTTCACTTAGTGGTTGCTCTGGAAGACAAACATTGTGATAACAAATTCCACTCCCAGCCCCTTCTCTTNACATTGTGATAACAAATTCCACTCTCAGCCCCTTCCCTTAACTTTTATTGCTGAACACATGTGATATGATGTGGAGCATCCCTCTGGTCAGGTGCTGGGTTGTGAGCTCAATCCCTGTATGGGCCATTCATTTCGAGGTTGGACTTGATGATTCTTCTGGGTCCTTTCCAACTCAGAACATCCTGTAAATAGAGTTTTGGATCACTTGTCCTGACTGTGTCCTTTCCCAAGATCTTGCTCAAACCCTGCCCAGTGGTGAGAGAGAAATGTTGGANCTGATGGGTGCCGTGTGAACATGTCTGATAATTACTGAGTTTTTAATTAATTTAATCTTAATTTAATTAAATTTAGTTTTAATTTCTACTGAGTAGAAATTAAGATCTCTGTGCAAGAGGTTGGTCACTGACCTCACCCAAATTTTGACTCTTCTTCTGTCCATTTATTCTAGAAGCAACATATAAGAAATTTTAAGTGTGGTGGGTCAACTCCATCTGGACATGAGGTTCCCACCAAGCCACTCTATCACTCCCCTCCTCAGCNGCCACAGCTTCTCTGGGCACCCTGTGCCAGGCCCTCCCCACCCTCACAGGGAAGAATTTCTTCCTAAAATCTAAACCAAGTTTCCCTCTTTGGTTTGAAGCCACTTCCCCTTGTCCTGTCACTCCGAGCTCTTGTGAACATTTTTCTTGCAGGANTGGTGTCAGAAGGGGCTGTCCAGCCACTTCCTGGGAAGTAGGGCTTCAGTTCACTTAGTGGTTGCTCTGGAAGACAAACATTGTGATAACAAATTCCACTCCCAGCCCCTTCTCTTAACTTTTATTGCTGGACACATGTGATATGATGTGGAGCATCCCTCTGGTCAGGTGCTGGGTTGTGANCTCCCCTGGACTCACTCCAACAGGCTCAGCAGTAGCCAAAATGCTCCTGTGTCCCCAAAACCTCTCTAGCCACCAACACACAGCTCAGCTGCTCTGTGGAAAATTAATTCCACCTCAGCCAGGCCCAGCAGAGTCAGGGACATAATCCAGCCTGAAATCTGGATGCCTTTTTCCCAGCACATAAACATACATGTGCAGAGGGAGAAATTTCTGACCTGGGCACTCAATGTCCCTGTCCTAATACAATGCCTGTGGACATTTGAGAAATGCCAGGGTGCTGAAGACACCCATGTTGATGGATTCAGCCAACACCTGTGCTATTCCTGACCAGCTGGGAGCTGAGCAGGATGAATCAGAACAGCTCAAATATCAATAACCACATATGTTCAAGTAACTGAATCCTGTCCCAGATGTCTGGGTGCACATTGAAGTCCACAAGGACCTTTTCACTGTGTCAGGAGGCAATTTTCCCTTGGGAAAGTAAAAAATGTCATTGCCAAAAGAAAGATATTTGGCCATTCTTTACAGGTCTCATCACGCTGCTGCTCACCCCAGGCCATGAGATGGTTGCACCCTGTGTTCTTACATTAAAAAGAATTGGATTTGTTAATGAGAAGCACAGAGAGTGAAGCAGAACCACAGAGTCCTGACTTTTCCAGCATCCATGGTTAATCAGTTCCATTTTTTGAATGAATAGTACTCAGGTTTTGCCATTAGTCAGGGAGGAAAAAAAAAGACCAAAAAAGCCTCGGTGGTGTCTGTCATCAGTCCGCTTTTTCTCAACCTCTCCCACGATTATGATGTTCAGGGATTTACTGATTATCTTAACCTTTGGCCAATGATACAATCAAAAGAACAGCCAGTGCCCTTCCCAAAGTAAAAAAATTGGCAGTTCAGAGGCTTGAAAGAAATAAATGTACTTTTGTAAGAGAACAAGGTTACAATTTAAGTAATGAAATTGCTATCCACCTGCTTAATTAAATACAAATGTTCCTTCCTGAGTGAATTTTGCTTAGTCCCTGGCCAGGATAGCAACTGTTTATTAGAGAACAGTTAGGAAAAAAAAAACATCTCAGTCCTACTCTATTCAATGAAAAGATAAAGGCACCTAATGATTGTTTCAGTGGGTCCCTTTAGTTAATTATTAATATTCTAGTGCTATATGTGATTTTCTGTATGGTGTATCAAGAACACGTGGGTTTGCTCCGCACTGAGAGCATGGCAAACATTCCTATTTCCACTGAGTAAGACCTTTTTTTTTGCCAGGAATTGTTCCATTAATTTAGAAAAGTAATATCCCTTTTACCTCTTATTCCTACTCATTCCTTCAATAAAAATATTTTGTGATTTTACAAGGTTTGGAACATTCGTACAATGGAGCTCATACTGAAGCTCATCTCAGAGACATGAGAAGTAGTGACAGTTTCTATCTGTTTTCTAGAACAAAAATGGGCAGAAAAATTGTCTTTTCTCTCATTAGTTTCTGAACTTAAAAAGAAAAAAAAAGTAGAAGAATTAAATCTATTTTTCCTGCCAGTTTGACTAGGAAATTAATTCCTGGTTATGGAAGAGAAAATATGACACTTTTATAAACTGTTTTCTCCTCTCAAATTCTACTCACTTTGCCCACCCCTCGAGACAACTCTGTTGGCAGAGCACTTCACAGATCTTCTGTGACTGATGGAATTCCAACAAAATACAGGAAAACAGCTTGAAAAGANNATGCCTGTGGACATTTGAGAAATGCCAGGGTGCTGAAGACACCCATGTTGATGGATTCAGCCAACACCTGTGCTATTCCTGACCAGCTGGGAGCTGAGCAGGATGAATCAGAACAGCTCAAATATCAATAACCACATATGTTCAAGCAACTGAATCCTGTCCCAGATGTCTGCGTGCACATTGAAGTCCACAAGGACCTTTTCACTGTGGTGAAGGAGGCAATTTTCCTTTAGGAAGGTAAAAAATGTCATTGCCAAAAGAAAGATATTTGGCCATTCTTTACAGGTCTCATCACGCTGCTGCTCACCCCAGGCCATGAGATGGTTGCACCCTGTGTTCTTACATTAAAAAGAATTGGATTTGTTAATGAGAAGCACAGAGAGTGAAGCAGAACCACAGAGTCCTGACTTTTCCAGCATCCATGGTTAATCAGTTCCATTTTTTGAATGAATAGTACTCAGGTTTTGCCATTAGTCAGGGAGGAAAAAAAAAAGACCAAAAAAGCCTCGGTGGTGTCTGTCATCAGTCCACTTTTTCTCAACCTCTCCCACGATTATGATGTTCAGGGATTTACTGATTATCTTAACCTTTGGCCAATGATACAATCAAAAGAACAGCCAGTGCCCTTCCCAAAGTAAAAAAAATTGGCAGTTCAGAAGCTTGAAAGAAATAAATGTAATTTTGTAAGGGAACAAGGTTATAATTTAAGTAATGAAATTGCTATCCACCTGCTTAATTAAATACAAATGTTCCTTCCTGAGTGAATTTTGCTTAGTCCCTGGCCAGGATAGCAACTGTTTATTAGAGAACAGTTAGGAAAAAAAAAACATCTCAGTCCTACTCTATTCAATGAAAAGATAAAGGCACCTAATGATTGTTTCAGTGGGTCCCTTTAGTTAATTATTAATATTCTAGTGCTATATGTGATTTTCTGTATGGTGTATCAAGAACACATGGGTTTTCTCCTCACTGAGAGCATGGCAAACATTCCTATTTCCACTGAGTAAGACCTTTTTTTTTGCCAGGAATTGTTCCATTAATTTAGAAAAGTAATATCCCTTTTACCTCTTATTCCTACTCATTCCTTCAATAAAAATATTTTGTGATTTTACAAGGTTTGGAACATTCGTACAATGGAGCTCATACTGAAGCTCATCTCAGAGACATGAGAAGTAGTGACAGTTTCTATCTGTTTTCTAGAACAAAAATGGGCAGAAAAATTGTCTTTTCTCTCATTAGTTTCTGAACTTAAAAAGAAAAAAAAGTAGAAGAATTAAATCTATTTTTCCTGCCAGTTTGACTAGGAAATTAATTCCTGGTTATGGAAGAGAAAATATGACACTTTTATAAACTGTTTTCTCCTCTCAAATTCTACTCACTTTGCCCACCCCTCGAGACAACTCTGTTGGCAGAGCACTTCACAGATCTTCTGTGACTGATGGAATTCCAACAAAATACAGGAAAACAGCTTGAAAAGACTTCAAGACACCAACCAAGCCATTGTCCAGTCCCAAGGCAGTCTAAGACATCCACTCCCGTGGTGTTTGTCTGATCTTTTTCAAAACCCATCCAATGTCCGAGATCCTACATTTTCTTCCCTTCATTTATTAAAGGCTTTAACAATTTTTCCTGACGCAAAGATTTTTTCCAGACATCCCATCCACAATTTTCCTCTTGCACCTTTAGCCAGTGTCTTTTTGCCCGATCTGACACAGCAAAATTATTCCTGTTTCCTTTCCAAAGGTCTTTTATAACATGAGATGTGTCATGTCACTGTGGTGCAGTGGAAGGTGTCCCTGCCCACAGCAGGGAGTTGGAGGATCTTTAATGTCCCTTCCAACCCAAACCATTCCATGATCCCGTGGTTCTGTGATGTATCCACTTCATCTTCTCTTTTGGCAAAACCATTCCGACCTTTCCCCTCACTCTGCGTTTTCCTGGCCTCTCCTCAAACTCTCTGCTTGCCTCTGGGTTTTTTTCCTGCAGATCCAAAGCTTTCTTGAAAAAATACTTCCTAAAAAGACTTTGTCTTTGACTGGTCAAGTTGCTTTGGCAGTTTGACTGCTTACCACTCTAAGTATTGCTTTATGCAGGAAAAAAAAGTGATTCCCTCATTTATACACCCAATAATTTTGCCCTTTCTCTGGTATTGTGACATCACTGACATCATTTACTCAACTTGTGTAGCCACCTCAATCCATGGGTGCTTTCTTGGAGGCCTGTTGATTTTTGCAGCTGTTTGTGTCAAATTTTATCCTGGTATTATTAATGTAGAAAGTGAATTACTTTTCCTTCTCTGATGTAAGGCACTGGTTGAGTATGACCAGCAGACAATGAGGAATTACGAATTTAAGGACCATTTTTAGAACTTGCAAGATCCTAATGAGCAACTAATTAAAAGAGAACCAAGAGAGGAGATATTTTGGACCACGCAGTAATCATCTTCCCGTATTTCTGCATCTGAAAACTTCTGGGGTTTTTTACCCCCTTAAGAGAAATGTTAAATGCAGCACTCAAATGGCAAAGTCATGTGTCTGGAAACATCACCTGATGGGCACCTGCCCTCTCCTAAAACTGGCCCCACTCCCCTACCAGGGGCTGCCTTCTCTCTTCCACTGCCAGCATTTATAAGGTGTTCTGAGGAAATGTTTCTGCTGGGGGAAAAAAAAAAAATGTTTATTTCTAGTCTGGATCAGGTCCCTGCTCCAGCTCCCTGCAATGCCCACAAATAGCTGTGGCAGGGAGGAAGCAGCCCAAAAGAAGTTGAAATGGGAGAGGGAAGAAGGGCTGAAGCACTGTGTGGTCAAATAGCTGTGCCATAGCCTTGCTGCCAAGCTAAAAAAATTATCCCAGTGGAAATGAAATCAATCAAGCATGCTGGTACAGGCCCCAGTATTCTAGTGCTTAAAAAGATTTAATTTCGCATGATAAAGAGTTAATGCTCTACATTTTGTGCTGTTTAAGCAGCTTTAGGTGAAATCCATCAGCCCATTTCATACATGATATGAGCAAAGCAAGCAAAACGATCAACCTCTTACGCTGCAAGGAGAAATTAATTTGACTGCATAGTTATTGATTGCATATTTTTCAGCCCTAAGAAGTGATGATTCAGGGCCTCATTTATAAAGCTTCTTTAAGCTCTGGGTTGTGTAAAGTCTCGAACATTCCCTTTTTTCCCTCAGAAACGAAACATTCATCCGTCACGTCTGCACAGCACAACCGCCTATTCTTGGAGCTGTGGTTAAACGACGTAGGCCCAGCCTTCCTCCTCCCCTCCCTCCCCTCCCACACCTTCCCTCTCAATTTCAATAGTATTAAAGAATCATCATGGCAATAAGAGGCTCTGTGAGATGACAGTAGGGACAGAAATTTCCTTTTATTTCCCTGTAGATTTGCTCCCAGTATTACAGATTTCAGCAGAGCAGTCTGTGCCCATCTAGGTGACCTTGGTTCCCCACAGAAGTGTTCCTGGCTCCATTTTCACTTTGAATGCTGCTGGTTGCATTAATGGCTTCAAGAAAAATGCCACCTGTAGGTTTTTTTCCCAATGTTGAGTTCCAATACATTTTTTGGGGCATGTCCCTTGGGAAATATGAAGCTGCAGCAATGTCATCTCAGAAGCTGTAACAATTTAACTCAAATTGTTTGCTTTTAGCTATGGAAGATCCATGGGGTTTATATGTCAATGAAGTAAATTGTTACTGCCTTTTTTAGGTGAATTAGTTAATTTAGTTAAATATGTGAAATAATAATTTAGATGGTTAAGATTTCCTCCATCTTTCCATCATCATAAGAAAACTAAAATCATGAATCAGGGAGTGGTTGAGATTGAAAGGAACCTAAAGACCATCCAGTTCCAACCCCCTGTCATGGGCAGGGACATGTTCCACTATTCCAGGTGGCTGAAAGCCCTGTCCAACCTGGCCGTGAACATCTCAACTGTAGATTAATCTGTGTGTAAATGTCTTTGTAAGTACAAGAGCTTCCCCAGAGAACTTGTAGAAACCACATTCCTGGAAGTATTGAAGTCCAGCCTAGGTGGGGCTTGGAGCAACCTAGTGTTGTGGAAGTCTGGGGCTGGATGATTTTAAGGTCCCTTCCAAGTCAAAGCATTCTGTGATTCTGTGATAATGGAGGGGTCTTGTAGAGGGAGAAAAAGTGGCACAAAAAAAACCCCAAGAGGTTTCTGTAAGTTTTGGGATGTCATTCCATGTGTAGGGACAAGAGTGCAGAAACAGGGATGGCGGGGCTGGGAGGAGGCAACAATTTGTTGTGAAATCAACCAGTATTTTATAAACTACACAAACTTTTAACAAAAACTAAAACCATCCCAACAAAAAGCCGCAAAAGAATCCTTGAGGGAGTCATGAAAATGTCAGTTTTCACCTTTGGAAAGCTCACAGGGAGAAAAGCAGCTCCTTTTACTGCATATCCAGTGTCTCCTCTGCAGCTCTGCCATCCTGAAGGCAAACTGCCACCACTAGAAAACTTGGCAGAGGAGCTGCTGGAACAGGGAGTGTGTTGATGGTGGAGGTGATGAGTGGAGAGGAGATGTAGTAATTACTGATCTACTACGTGCCTGCCTCTGCTCAGGAGGAGTGTGGGAGCAGGCTTGAAGAGGTGGTGGTATTCAAGGACTGGTAGGAAGTGAGAAGTTTGTGCCTGTGGAAAACTGGTCCTTCGGATGTGCTTTTATGGTGAAACGAAGCAGCTCGAAGTTCTGTTGGTTATTGTGGAAAGTTTTTTGTTTAAATGTTAAAAAAAAAAAAAAAAGAAAAAAAAGGCATTTTAATGAAATAATAATAATAAAAAAGACCCACGAGCCCATTATTTTCTTTTAGACGTGTCTTTCTCCTTAACCACAAACAGCTGGAAATTTGCACACAACAGCGACAGTAGGAAGGAACTCATTTCAATGGAATGTCTGCACTGCAGAGTGGCAGAATGAGGCTGAAAACACAGAAAAGCCAGGTTTTGCAAAATGATCCACGGTGATCAGAGCTCCTGTATGGCAGATTTCAGCATAAAACCCCTCCAAACCAATACTCATCCTGCCTGAAAAATTAAAAAAAAAAAATTGAGGTATCTTACACTGGGCTTTCTCTGTGATCCCTCCCAGGATGAGAAGTGGCAGGCAATGCCTTCTGTGTTTTTTATAGGCATGACTTCAGCAGCACTGGATAAACACATGGAGGGGCTCAGATGTGGTGGCTGAAATGGAAAATTCTAATGTGGACACCAGAAGATTACTCTGAGGCAACCTATTTTCCTAATACACGGAACAAAAAAGTGCACCCCCGTGGAATGGGAGATGTTGCTCCTCTGAAATGGTTCTGTTTATGATCCTTTTTCAAGGATAAAATGGTTGAAATGGTTGAAATGGCTGCAGGGCGCATGATCAGTAGACAATTTGTGGGGCAGCCCAAAGGTTATTAACCTTAAAGCACTGATACATTGCAGGAAACCTGATTGATGTTCTGTCAATTTTTATTTTTTTTTTTTCTTAAATCTGCAATGTTTTTGGAAAGGAGGGGAGAGAGAATGTGTCCAGATTCTGGCATGAGCTTGTGATGACAGCACTGGTCACTGTGGTTTTATTAGATTTTCTAGGGTTATAACAATACTAAATGTTTGTAAGGCAGCTAAAACTCCCTGTTTTAGTCTTGCTACTGAAAGCACTTTGAATTCAAGACATCCTGAATATTTACACTCTCTCCAAATGGGAATACAAGGTAATTAGCAAAATGCAGGTAAGAACTGAATATTGTCACCATTATTTTAAAGGTATGTGTGATGGTGAATTAAAACTTTATAGGTTTAATTTCCCTTACCAGCTTTTTTTTCATAACTTTACCGACTGAAAAAGTAGATTTAACATTATGGGCTGAAATTTTTCCATGCTACCCCTCTACAGGGAAATCTTACAGTTCTTGATATTCTGTAGCTTCTGAAATAAGTTTAGGAAAAAAGCATGAGATTTGCCTGTGGTAAATACATTTACAAGTGTTCATTTACCAGTCTAGAGCTTCCTCCTCTGGAATGAGCTGATGGAAACTGACAGGAACACGGCTCTAATTTTGTTTTAGACAAGCCTTTGAAAGTTTGCATAATTAAGGAGAGTATAAGGCTTTAGGGGAAAATGAAATAAATCCTTAAGCACACACTGCAAGGAAAACCTGCCCACTTCAGCCCTCCAAAGACACTTCTTGCATTGGATGTGCTCTGTTCCCTCACAGACCCAACCTACAACCAACCCTGGAGGCTTCAATCCCACAGATATTCCCAAATGCAGGTAACAACTGCAATTCCTCACAGCTGTGGTGGCTCTGGGAGGTGAGAGGCTTCTTTCCAGGCTCTCAGCATTCCCACAATCTGTGTAGAGAAGCAGACAGAAGACACTTGAAATAATTGGAGAAAGATGAGCAGGGTTGATGGGCAAAGAGCAGTGCCAGAGGTGGATGCCAGGGTTGTAGGATGGACCATAGTGGGAAGTTGGGAGCTGGGGTTTTTAAATTACTTTAAGGAATGACATGATGTGAGAACAGAAGAGCAGAGAACAATATTTTGAAAGGGATTTCATATCTGGAGTCTCTGATCCTGCAATGGTGACATTTGCCTAATGTTGATGGGGAATTTGGAGTCCTTCAAGATGGTACAAACTGATAGACAAATGAAATAAATTTTCCTTTAGCTCTGAGTGATAATGGGTATTTCTGGCGTGGGGTTCACCTGGCCTGCCTTGAAGCTCAGGATGAGATGGATGAGCTGAGTGTTTGTATTTCTAGACTTTGACTAAAGGACTTGACTCATTGACATTCAGACGCTGAACTTTCAGAAGTGTGAAGCAAGCTGGGAAGGATCCTCTGTGAATTTTGCCTTCAGCTTAATGCCCAAACAGGTACACAGCAAAATTTGTGTTCACATCTTTTTTTTGCCTGTCAGTAGGCTTTTATTTTGCATTTGAAAGTGTGGCATTGTGATCATTTCACTCCATAAAAACACCCAGATACACTGGACCCACACTAAGAAAAAGGCTTCATTATAAAAAATTTACAATAACTGGTAGGAGAGTGTTTGTCTTATGCCAATCATGTTGATTTAATACAGGATTAGTAACATTTAGAGCTGTTCATCCTCCCTAAAACCATTTTGTGTAAAAGGAAGAAATTAGGCTTGCCAGGAGGGTAGAGAATTCCCTTAATCTTGGCATCAATCACTCAATTCATCCAGTCCAGTCACTGAGCAAAGTCAAAAAGTTGCAAAGCTTAAACACAGAGTAGAAAATTGTTAATATTTATCTCCCACTTCACATCCCTGTTACGTCACTTCTGTGCAAAAAGATAAAAGCTTCAAATCAGCAGCTGAGAGGAGAAAGAGGAGTCAAAATCAGGTGAAAGATGCTAAGGGAGGCTGAAGAAGTGAGGTCTGGCTCTTGTTCTGGAACATGATCTCTTGTTCTTTATACCACTGTGCTCTGCACACGCTGAGTCTGGCAGTGCTTGTAAGTAATTGCATGAAAAAAAAAAAAAAAAGCTTTTACTTCATTGTGTTTCAATAATTGTTCATTTCCTTGTGGGAGCAGATGGTCAGATATTGCTTTATTTTTAAAATTGTTTTTATGAATCTCTTTTCTCTCTGTTTGCTTTGGATTCCAGTTAAGCAAGGCAAGATGCAATGAAAAGTGTGAACAGCAGCAGCAGGAGGGACCCACCTTGTAGGATCTTTATATCAGTTTATTTCTCTTCTTTCTCATGACACACTCAGTAAAGAGAAACACATAATTGCCAGGAACACTTATTTTGTGTGTGTGGGCTTTGAAAGACAGTGACAAAGGAGAAAAAACTGGAGGAGGAGCTGAGTTTTGACAGAGTTTTTCTTTCATTTCAGATTATGCAGGTTTTTTGTTACAATTTTATCTGCTTTGATATTATATGGCATGTGAGCAGCTGAGGTGCTGCAGGTGACAAGAGAGTGGAACCAGCAGGGATGTTTGGGGCAGATTTAGAAAGATTCAGAGCCATAAAAGAGCTTGGAGGGCTTGGTGATATCTCACTTTGGACAGAGATTGGCAAACCAAGATCCAGGATCACACCAGTGTCAGGAAAGTCTGTGCAAATCAAGGGCAGGTTGTTATCTTTGCTTTTGAGAATAATCACACTTTCAGCATCTTCCTTTTGTGATGTTACCTCTAAATCCTTTTTCCTTTCCTGGGACTCTCTTCCCTGAGGGACAGTTCATAAGTGGTGGCACAGCAATTTGGGTTTTTTTCTTCACTGAGGAAAATAAAACACTGTGAAATGACTGAACAGACTTTTTACTGATGTGCCACAAGAGATTCCTTTGAATCACCTGTGTGACAAACCCACTTTCCTGAAGTAGGATTGCACTTAAGCAGAATATCAGGATTCAGTGCTAATGGTTAAAATATGACTGAAGATTTCTGTAAGAACCTGCCTCATTTACCCAAGAGAAACAGAATTTTCTTCTACAAAGCTGGGTTGCTTACTATACTATTATATACTGATCAAAACCAAGTCTGTGTCTTAGTGTAAAATGAAAATCTCCTGGTGTGTGTTGCATATTAGTGGATAGATAAACAACCCCCATTTGGGTATAAAATGGTGGAAAAGCAGCCCTCTGTTTTTCTTGTTGGTGTAATTAGTTCATATGCTTTCTCTGGAAAAAGAGAACTCAACTCCTGGAGAGGTCTGGAATTCTTAAGAGACTGACTAGGAGTCTGCTACAGGTGGTTAAGTGCTTTGGGGTGATAAATATACCTAAAACACAATCTGGGAGTGAAATAAATCTTTTTAGTTTATTTAACCTGAGCTTCTGTCATATCAGATCTGGCACTGTCTGCTCAGGCAGTGCTGACTTGAAAATAAACTGTGACAGCACCTCCTAAGGCCACCTTCCTTCTTCTTGAAGGAAAAGGCAACAATTTAAATACCTGGTACTTGATCAGCCTCATCTTTTTATTTGAGATGCATGTGCTAGATAAAGTGTTCTCACGATCTGGAGAATTAGAAAGTAAAAAGGGAATAAAAGGCTTTCCTGGACTTTCCTGGACTGGTGAATGAGCCAAACAAGCTTTGCTCTTGCCATGAACATTTCAGAGAGCAAAGAGAGTTTTGACAGGCAAAATCTAGCAATCCTTTTTGCCAGGAGAAACAATTTAGAATAAGTGCAAATGGGTGCATTTCCTCCTGCTGAGGTTTTTCTGGGCACTGTTCACTGAACCAAGAGAACGTTGTAAAAGAGATTTTCAGTAAATGGTTTGACTGTTTTTTTCTACTGACTAATAGAGCTGCTTCTTGCAATAGCTGTCAAACACTGTGGTTAAGGAGTTTTCCTGCAGTCATTGCCCAGGGTGAGGACAAGGAGGGAAGGAACATATGTTGACATGAACAGAGGTATCAAGACAGCAAAGCTTTTCAAGAGAGATGCCAATTTTCTGTAATTCTGCCTGACATTGCATTTCTCAGTGAAGAGAGGGTCTCCCTAGACCCCCTGGTTTTACTGATTAAACTCCCTGGTTTTACTGACCTGGNGTAATTCTGCCTGACATTGCATTTCTCAGTGAACAGACATTGAGGGTCTCCCTAGACCTCCTGGTTTTACTGATTAGACTCCCTGGTTTTACTGACCTGCGTGACATTCCTGGGCCATCCCACATGTCAGATCTGTATCTCCTGAGGCAGGGCAAAGTCTGTGCTCTGCTCCATCATCCACAGCTGCCCTCCTCTCACACACACCAAACTTCATTCAGCCTGGAGAAGGAGCCCTGCTTTTCCCTGCTGCCTTAAACTGATCCATGGCACTGCTGTCTGCAAATCTGGCAGGAAAACCACATCCTCCTAAAAGTGCAGCAAATGGGAAGCAGATGATCTTGCAGGGCATACATGTGGAGATAACGACATTTTTAACTACCAGGGCCCAAACCCCAGAAAAAACAAATGCTGTGTAATTAATCCAGTGCCCTCCACCAGCCTGAGAGCCTCAAATTTTTGGTGAATATGCAGTTCAAATGCTCTGCAGGCCAACATGAGACATGGGCATTGACATGGAGGGGAAACACCAACTTATTGGAAAGGATACAATCTGCCCTCTGAATGAACTAAAAGCCAGGGAATTATTTTCCAAATTCCATGAATATTAACCTTCTCTGGTGGAAGAAAACTGAGCCATATGCCAGCCACCTGTTCACCGTGCAAGTCTCATCCTGGGTTTATTTTCTGTTTTGTCTCCCTGATTTTATGTCTATATTCACACATGCAGAGTACACCAGCACCAGTGGCCAGGGCTAGAGCTAAAATCAGGATGTCTCTGATCATAGATGATCTTTTGGGACTGGGAACAGTGGTTAAGGCTGGGCAAGGCACATATTTTTTAATTTTTGTGAAATTAAAAGGCCCAGTGGGTGCATCCTCAGCAGTCTGGGTGTAACAGCCTGGGCAGACTTTATCCTTTGCTGCCCAAAGTTCTCTGGCTGCCTTCAGATCCTTCTGTGGTTCCCATATAAGTCTGAATAAGGACTAAACAACTGAATGTTTCTTGCTATTAAAACCCTGGGTGTCACTTTTCTTCTTTACACCATCGTACCAAACCAACAAATGCTTTAGTGCAGTGCTTTTCTCTCCCCAATAAAGGAGTTTTGCCTCCCACCCTGTGTAAAGAAAGGCAGATGGCAGCAGGGAGAGAACAGATTCACTCCTTTTGGAGTGAGGAGCTCTTTCAGGAGACAGTTTTGCAATAATTGTCTGTCCTTTCATGATGATGCTTCTTTGGAGGTTGGCAGGGGTTTGTCTGTGCACAGGTTCTGCAGCATTTCCTGCAGCCCTGAGCCTTTCACTGGTAAGAAAATGAGCCTGAGCAGCTGCAGTGTGTCTTTCTGGGGCCAGATTTAACAGGGTGTAGCTAAAGTCAGGGTGTAAAGGAACCCTGCACTCAAAGCCCAAGCAAAGAGATCTTTTATTATGAATGTAGCCAGAGGAATTTATAAACTTTCCCGCACAGAGCTGTAACTACCAGCTTGTGCAGAGACAGTGGCAGCCTTTGGGTGGAAACCCTAAGCACTGTTCTATGTCCTTAAACCAGCCCTCAAACTTCTCCTAAACTATATCCTTAAACCAGTTAGATACAAAAGTGGGTCTGGACTTAATGCCTGATGAGATCTCATCCAATCCCTTCTAACTAATTCCCCAAACTCTTCTCCCTGTAGGTTTCTGGAAATGTGCACCCAGAATGTGACATTATGGAAGAGCTGAAGAAAAAGGAGGCTGAATGTCTGGAGGCCCCACGAGAGCATGGGAATGCAACATCACCAGGTATCCATCCATGTGTGAGGGATGGAGGGAGGGAGAGGGGAGGGGAAGGGAAGGGACCAGAGTCAGGACATGGCCAGGCTGCCAAAGCACATGAGGGTTTTATTTATGGTCCCATGTGCTGTTGCCTTGTCAGCTCTTCTTCCCTCTACTCCCATTCCTTCCCATCCTTCTCTTTTTTTCCACTGTCCTTCACATTCAAATACAGACAGTCAATTTATCAGAGTGAATGCTCGCACCCTTGTCCAATTCCTTGGCATCATGCTTGCTTGTTTGTGAGGGTGTGTTGATCTTTAAAAATAGGGCAACCCCTGAACAATTACAGCCATCTGATCTTTCTTCCAGCATCACTCTTCATTTATTGCATTCTTTCTGAAAACTCACCTCAGTCTAACACAGGGGTCTAACTAAAGCAGATTAAATAGCACTCTGGGGGTGTTCATTTCTCATAATAAAAAATGTGGCTAAACTATTTTTGTAAGATATGGAAGGGGTGGGGTGGCAAGGTTTAAAAAATTTTGGGGGTTATTTTGCTCAAATTTAACCATACTTAAAATTTATATTTCTCTTTCTGTCTGAGGTTGCAAGAGAAGTTGGGACAAATTGCTGTGCTGGCCAGAGGCAGATGCTGGAGAGATTCTTGCCTTACCATGTCCAAACATCCTCTTTCACTTCATGAAGGAGCCAGGTGATGTCCTACCATGGCTACTCCTGTTGTGTGTCTGGCAAGAGCATTTCTAAAAAGGGAAGGGGAAGACAGAGAATTTCATGCTCCCATGAGCTGGATCAGAGAAGTACTGCAAAGACTTTAGGAGGATCTGAGGGACCTTAGCAGTTCTTCTCATATTTTAAGGATTATCCATAACTGGATTTGATTTCCATGGTCTCTGATGAGGCCCTGGATCAAAAATATACTGAAATACAAGGAGTGATTCCATTGGTTTCCATGTGCTTTGGGATCAGTTTGTTGTGTGAGTTGCCTACAAAGCTCATCTAGAGGCTGTCTAGGCCAGAATTTAAGCTTAGGGCTTCTTGAGATTTATGCTGTGGTACGTGTGGGATGAAATGAAAGGCAGAGGAATGAACAATGTGATTGTTCTCTAAGACCAAGGCTGGAGATATAAAACAGAATTTAGGCCTTGGAGCAGCACATGTTGCAAAACTGCAAACGAGTGCCTTTGTGTCTGCTTCCTCTCTGGGTGAGTAACAAACTGTGAGCCCACGAGGAGCAAACCACCTTCCAGGAATGACCTGGATTTGGCAGCTCCACAAGAAAAAGAAACTGCAAAGCCCAAGCTCTGCCACATCCAACACATGCTGGTTATAAAGGAGGGATAAGGAAAATCCCTTTCATCTGTGCAGATTCATTTCCTGCCCTGGCATTCTCGACCTCTCCTTCATCTGACTCATAAATCTTTTTTTATGGAAGCCTGCTGTCCTTGTGGAAGGGGCTGCTTATCCCAGCCTCTGATCTGCTGGGGAAGAGTAAGCCCCAGGGGAGGTGGGGATCAGTAGGGATACAGTAGAAGGGTGAGAGCTGTGCAGGGGTGAAATTTATGGAGCAGTGCTTCCCAGTCTTCTCCAATGTGCCTGATATAATTCCTTCCTTAGTCCTTCAGACTTCTACCCCGTCACCTTTGTTCTCTTCCTTCTTCCCATTGTTTGTCTATAAATGAAGTACAAAGTTTTGTATCTGACAGCCTGAATGTGCACAGGAAAATTGTCCTACCAACACTGTGAGATGCAAATGATCCTCTTCTCCTGGTAAAACTTTGTACCAGCCAGAGGTCTTCCCCTGGTTTTTTATTTTCCATATTAACTGGCCCTTTCTTGAGAAAATAAAATACTTCTTTTTCAGCTGGGATGATAAAAAGAAACTGCACAAAAAAGGGCTGGTCTGACCCATTCCCTCCCTACCATGTGGCCTGTCCAGTAGAAGATGAGATTCCTCTTGAAGAAGTAAGTTTAATTACAGAAATATATGTGAGTGGTGTGCTGATGTTATAGTATTCCTTTCTATTCCTGAAGGTCAATGCAGAGAGAAACTCAGAAGAAGCTGATTTTTTTTTCCTAAGTATGGGATATAATTCTAATTTTTACTCTGGTCACCTATTTTGTAAGATAACTAAGAATGTTTTATTATTCAGGCGTAACAATAATAAAGCCAGCTGCAAATTCACAAGTGTAACAGACACACATGTATCACAAAATGTTCATAAAACAGGTATTAAGATATTTCAGTTATATCAGTCAACAAGATGAATTTGTAGTACCACAGAAAGTGTCCAGAAAATGTGCTATTAAAGATCACTCTTCCAAATTTACCAATATCTAAGGACAAGAGGGGTTTTGGGTGTCTCATCCTGCATGAAATGAAAAAAGAAGTCCCAAAATCTCTGTAATCTCTGTCATGCAGATCAGAATTTGACATATTTCTTCAGCCAGATTTTCACTGTTGGTGATATCGCGAGGTTACATGCACAGGGACAATGCAGTGCTCGACCCCTGATTATTAAGGATAAAAACATGGTTCATATTACCACGGGGAGATTTTGCACAGGTTCCCAGAGAAGCTGTGGCTGCCCCTGGATCCCTGGGAGTGTCCAAGGCCAGGTTGGACAGGGCTTGGAGCAATCTGGGATAGTGGAAGGTGTCCCTGCCCATGGCAGGGGGTGGAATGGGATGTCCTTTAAGAACCCTTCCAACCCATTCTGTGACGATTCCATTATTTTACCTACAGGGAATGCCTCAGGTGTAGGTTTATCCACTTGAGGAGTTGATTATTTTCTGTTTTACACATCTGATTTGTTGCCAGCTATGGTCAGCTCAGCACAGTTTTGACGTTTCTCATGAAGTGGTGCATCCAGACTTCCTGGCAAGCTTTGGAGCTCTGAAGTACTTCTGTGAGCTCTGGCTGGAATTGTGCATAGTCAGGGATTTGGGTAATCATATACAACTCACAGTTCATCCACTAGATGAAAAAAAACCCCANTAGGGCAACCCTGGCAACACATTGTGCTTGATTTCCACCCCATTTAACTTCATCAATCTCAAAAAAATACTGTGAAAGTTGGAGCTAAGCTCCTCACTGTGGATCTGCATTGCTGCTTTGGTCAGGAGCAGGTGGGAATTTTCCAGGGACAATTCTTGGCTGTCCCCACTTAGTGCATTCACACTGAGGGATGCTCTCAGAAAGGCTCATCTGGTTTCTTGTGGATAACCTGTAATAACAGTTCAGCCCATGGGATTAGACTGTGGATAATCATAAATCTGCACACAGGGATGCAAAGTCCTTGGCACAAAAGGTTTCACTTTACTAATCCAGGAGCTGGAAGTAGATGATATTTAAGGTCTCTTCCAACCCAAACCAGTCAAGGATTTATGATTCTATGGCCTGCTCTTTCTAAGGCAAGTGCAGTGATAGATCCTTGTTGTTGGTCACAGAAACCAATAAAGCCTCATTTTCCGAAGACTTGAATTGTCTTCTGAGAGTGTTTTCCATCATTAACTCTGAAAGAAAAAGGATGAGAAAAAAAACAGGATTGTATTAATAATTAAACACATGAGTCCTGTGGCCAGACACTTCTCATTCTACCACAGATTCATATTTAGGCAGCTAATTTTTAAGCACCTAAATAAATTAAATAAACCCTTCTCGATGTCAATCTTGTAATGCCTAAAGTTCCACTTAAGGCTCAAAATGAGCAATTCCCCTTCCCCAAGTGAACTGTAGGAATGCACTACACAGCTGTGCAGATTTTAGGTTATAAAAGCATTGAAATGGGACCCAAGAGACAGACCGTGTTAGACTGGAGTTAGATTTGCAGCCTAGAGCTTATTCATTCTGTTTTCTGCTTTAATCTGTGATTGCTGAAGTCAATTTATCCTCACTCAGGGATTGTGTCTGATGGAGGAGCCACTTAAATTGAAATGGATTTTGACTGGCATTCCAACTGAGCAGCAGTTGAGTTTGGCAGCAAGAA
>VXBB01002836.1:50637-65153 GCA_013399915.1 Illadopsis cleaveri | reverse complement strand
GTTTGGCAACAAAAAAAACAGAGGAAAAAAAAAAAACAACCAACCCCAGAAAAAAAGAAACAAAAAAACCTCCACAACACAATAAAAATTGAAAGGAGGAATAGATGGCAAAAATGGAAGTAAGGAAGCAGAGAGTAGGAAAGTGGAGAAACATAGAGAAAGGCTGACAGAATTCTGTATTCATCATGCTGCCAGCAGCATTGTCCTGCTACTGCTGGGGAGAAAACATGGCATAAAATACAGCATTTATAAAAATTGCATAAGGCTTTTGACAATGTCTTTTTGAAAGACTGGTGCAGGTTTTTATGTTTTTATGAGTGAGCTTCAAACTACCCTGATCAATAAATGTTTCAGCATCACACTGGGATGTACCCACACAACTATGGAATGGGACTACACAAAAGAAACATAATGAGTGACTCAAATTGAATTTTGCTGTGGGATTCGAAGAGGGGGAAGAAAGGCAGCCAGCGATGTCAAAAGAATGGAAGCACCAAGCAAAACAAAACTGACAGAATCAGTAAAAAATCTGTCATTTAACAGCAACTTGTGAGACAAATCATTCTCTTCTTTTACAGCAGTCCTACTTTTCTACTATAAAGGTCATCTACACTGTGGGCTACAGCGTGTCCATCACCTCCCTCATCATTGCTGTGACAGTTCTTATTGCATTCAGGTACAGGTGTCCTCTAACCTCAATTCTTATCACAGTTCTTAATTTCTTAGACTGTAGAAGACAACATTAGATGCAACAAAATAATATAAATAGAAAATTAGGTGAAAAAAAAAATAAAATTCCAGCCATGTTGGTTAAATAATATGAAACTGAAGCTGGAAATTAAAAGGCATGATAGATGGCCAGGAATAAGAAGATTCAGATCTGGGAAATAAACCCTGGATGTCTCTTGGCAAAACTCAACAACTCACTTCAATCCTGAAGAACAAACAGAAAAATTTACTTGGTTTAGGCTGGAATGAAGATTTTTTTCATAAACTATGTGTGCTTGCCTGTTATGGGAATTTTTAGTAAAAATACACACAAAGGACTTGATTCTGAATGAAAGTTCCTTTGGCATTGTATAGATTATAACTGAAAAATTTACCACTAAAGACATGTTTTAAAGTTAGTCTCAGATTTTGGTCACATCTGGTGAGAATTCTTTCTTACTGAGTTATCTATCAATTAGGTATTTTCAGGTCTAATTTAGAGTATTTAAAGTATTTTATCATTTAATGTAGATTTAATGTTTATCACCACGTGGGATTTATTTTCTTAATCTTTGTTTATTTCTTGTATTCTTGTGAGAAAAAAAAAAGGAAAAAAGGAAACAAAAAGCAGGAGTTTTATTATTATGCTGTGAGAATCAGGATTCTCTAGGGAAAGTTTCTTGACCTCTGCTGGTTCCTAGTTCATGTCTGGAAGCCACCAGATATGTTTATTGACATCCACTCTGACCTCAGGAAAACAAACCAGCCCAAATGAGGGGAAAGAAAGAAACAATGGACATAAGGAGACGTAGTAATAGGGAGGCAAAAGTCATAATTAACAATGGGCTTGACATTTGAGGTCAGCAATAAAATTCTGCACACTCTAGGTGAACTTTCAGATTAGGTGACCCTCCGATTACTGGATCTGGATGGAATTCAGCTTTTAGTGGAACTTTTTGATTATTAACTAAAGTCCTCATCTCCAAATGCAAACATGAAGCTGCATAACACCCTCAAAAATCTGCATTTAATAACAGTAAAAATTTAATCTTAGTTAACTGGGAATTTAAGGTAGATGTGTAAATTGAATTTAAAGTAGATACACCAAGCTGCCTTAAAGCTCTTCTGTGCTTTTGCTTAATTCATCAAAATAACTTTGGCAAAGTAAGGAAAAAAAACTATCATTCTGGTCAACAAAGAGATTAAGATGTAGACTTATTTAGATGTAGGCTGGTTTGTTTCACATGAGGAAGTTTTCTGCCCCTCTCTGAAAGAGCTCAGTGGATCACAATGTTCTTCCTAAATGTGTCTGGAAGTACCTGAGATAAAACAAGGGCTCATTGTTTATTTTAATTACTGAGGCACAAGTAAGTTAATCACCTCAGCGGGGCCTCTCTTCTTTTCTTCCAGGAGGCTTCGCTGTCCCAGGAATTATATCCACGTACAGCTCTTTTTTACATTCATCTTAAAGGCTGTTGCCATTTTCATTAAGGATGCTGTCCTTTTCCAGGAGGAAAGCATTGATCATTGCAGCTTCTCTACAGTAAGCTCATGAAAAGCAAGATATTGTGGTATTTGATGTTTTTATGTACCATTTATTTATGGTTTCACTTTTCATGCCTCTTTTTTGCTACTTATTGGGTTTTGTTTTTTTTCCCCTTCTAACCTGGTAATGCAAATTATATAATTCTTTTATTCAGTATATTTTACTTCCATAAATGTGTACTTTATGCCCTCCTATGTTCTTAAAGCATCAATTTGTGATGTTGCAGTACTCTACATGAAATTTGGACTTTCATGTAGCAACAAAGTAACATCATTACACTGTTATGTTTCAATAATCTGAAGCCTAAAATTAAAGATCTCTGAGCACATCAAAGAACAATTTTTAAAGCTCATTCTTCTGGAAATCTTGGATTTCCTGTTCTGGTTGGAAGCTCTGATCTGTAAACCGCAAAGCACTCCAGGTACCAGGCAATGAACTCAGCGTTCATCCAGCCCCAGGTCTTGGCAAGGTGGCAATGGTTTTCAAGCAGAGGTTCATGGGGTGGTTGTGCATTGCTCCCAGCCACACAGAATTTTAGAGCTGAGCACAAGGAGAAAAATGTGTCCTTGAACATTTATTCAGGGAGCATTTGATACCGAAGGTACACTCAAGGCACTGCATTTGTGAGAGAACTCACACACTTGGGAGCCCAAGTTCTATTTCTAACACAGAGATATAAAACAAAATGCAGTAGAGATTCCAAGGTGCTCTGATGGCTAAAGCCTTGCTAGTGAGAAATCCATTTTACTTGGAAGTTCTTATCGGGATTTTAAGAGAGACGGGACCACTGAGAGACGTTTTAAAGCATGATTTATTGCTCTTTTACAGTCTCATAGAGGGGTGAGAATGTCTTCACTGTATGAGTCAGAAGTTGGTAGTCCGTGGTCAGTGGTCACAAGATCTCTAGTTACAAAGCCTTTTAAAAATTTGTTAGCCAATAAATTACTGACACAAAGTTTGTTACTGTTTTCACACCAATCACTGATTATTTTGTTTTCCGCATTTTGCTGCGGTGCAGATTTTCTTAACCAATCATATAACACACAAACTACACCTTAAAACTTCTTACCACCTTTATAACTATGTTTATATCTTAAACTTCAAAACTTTCCACTACCTAGCTTGACATGTTTCTGGTTGAACTACAAACCCACATTCTTGGTTCTGGTCTCTAAATCTGGAAGCTTCTTCCGAGGTCTCAGGTCAAATCCTGTATTGATTTCTAAGTCTGGGCCTGTAGGCACAAGGTTTTGAGAATTTTCTGTGCCTGGATTTCCCACAGCTCTTAGTTTAAACATCATTTAATAGTGAGATTTTATTCTTGGTGGAACTCAGCCAATATTACAGGTGTCTATTCCATGGTCAAATCAAGAAGATGTATCTCCAAGCAGTGCCTAAACTGTGACTTTCCTGTTCCCCAGACTGAATGCAAGATATCTGTGGTTTTCTGTCACTACTTCATGATGACCAACTTCATGTGGCTGCTGGTGGAAGCTCTCTACCTAAACTGCCTGCTGCTCTCATCCCTTTCTCATGGAAGAAGATATTTTTGGTGGCTGGTTCTCTTTGGCTGGGGTAGGTACGGATTTTACAGGAAATTAGTAAAAGGCAAGGTGTTAAATGAGGCTGTGCAGCCTGGAGAGGATAAAGCTTCACAGAGACCACAGAGCAACTTCCAGCGGGTACAAGAAAGCTGGGGAGGGACTTTTCCCAAGGAATGGAGTGATGGGGCATGGAAATTCTGTACTGTGAGGGTGGTGAGACGCTGGCAAAAGTTTCCCAGGCATGCTGTGGACTCCCCATGCCTGGAAGTGTTCAAGGCAAGGTTGGATAGGGATTTGAGCAACCTGGGACAGTGGAAGGTGTCTCTGTGGGTTGGAACCAGGTGATTTTTAAGGTGGCTTCTCCCCCAGGCCTTTCTATGACTCTATGGCTCTGGGTGTCTATGATTCCATGATTCCATGGTTCTATGATTCTATGAGTCTATGAGTCTATGATTCTACGATTCTTTGACTCTGTGATTCCATGATTTTTTGATTCCATGATTCTATGTTTCTATGATTCTATGATTCTACAATTCCATGATTCCATGGTCCATTCCCATTAAAAGTACTGGATGTGGAACCCAATCGATCTAACTGAAGTACCTAACCTGGGCGTTTCTTTCATTTTATTTTTATGTGAATACTAGCGAGAAGCAATCAGGTCTTTTACAGCAATAAAGCCCCTGTGAAAGGGGTGGAAAATCAAGTATATTTGAGAAAGCACAAGGAGACATCCAGTCTTAAACCTCCTTCATCCCACGGAAAACACGGCTGCCTCTAAAGTGTTATTACAAACACCAGAGTTCAATGTGCCTTGCTCCTGTTTGTGCAGAATAGTTACACAGCTTGGGAAAGGGAATTGTTTTTTCCTAAGCAGGAATTTTTTTATTCCTGATATTTCTCCAGCCCATCTTTTGCACTGAGCTATCGTAGGAATGAAGCAGCTCTGTCCACTAAATAACAGGACAGGCAGTGAAACAGCAACATCTCCCCTCTGATTTTGTTGTTGTCTGGAATAAATGGAATTGTTCAGACTTAGAAATCTGAAACCAAGTGGGTGTCCAATGAGAGTTGCTGAGGGAAGCAAAAAGCAGAGAACTCCTCTATGGCAGGTGAATGCACTTGGCCAGAGGAATTTTTTGTTGGTTCAGGGAGGGAAATCCATTGCCATGAAAGGTTAAGGTAGGCCTGACAACTCAGCAAACAAAATCACTTTTTGTGTTTTAGGGACTGTGTTTAAAGCAATTCCTGTTACGGGAACTTGCCCAAAAAGACAATTCCAGCTCTCAAAAATGAGTGATCTATAAAGCAGAGTTTCAGTGGACAAGGCTTGGATTAATTATACTTTATTTTAAAATTTCTGACAGGTTTTCCAACACTTTTCACCCTTATATGG
The DNA here is from genome assembly GCA_013399915.1 of Illadopsis cleaveri. Classification (NCBI taxonomy): domain Eukaryota; kingdom Metazoa; phylum Chordata; class Aves; order Passeriformes; family Timaliidae; genus Illadopsis; species Illadopsis cleaveri. The sequence continues at coordinate 59,959 of VXBB01002836.1, read as the reverse complement.
ATATTGACGAAATTCTACTTTGAAGACACAGCGTAAGTCATTGTTTTCCACATTATTCTATATTCTTGGGTTCTATTTCTAATTGATTGCAGTGATTGCATACACATCTTTTTCTAAACTTACTATCATGTTCACAGGTGCTGGGATATTAATCAAGGCTCTCCTTATTGGTGGCTCATCAAAGGACCAATTATAATTTCTGTGGGGGTAGGTACTTCTGAGTTTGCTGATATTATTTAGAAATAAAAAAGGCTTTTGCATTAAAATTGGGTTGCTCTTTGCTGAGTTCTAGAAAGAGGAATGGTGAATTGTTACTGTTAACTGCCTGTGTCCAATGCAAACTAATTGTTTGTCTTTCAAACAAAGAAAAACTTTCCCAGAACAGTCAGTTTAATTGAAATTAATAGTGAGTGGACTAAACCCTCCTTATAATATTTGAAAACAAAATTTTATCAAAAGAGCCCAGGCTCACCCATAAACTTTTAATACCAAAACTTTCAAGGGCAATAGATTTATGCTCAGAGCTGACAACTGATAACAGCTCTTGAGCCTGGCATTTTTTGAATAAACTGATGGGCTTTAAATGATTATCATAGATGATTACTGCCACAAATCATTAAACACAAGCAGTGTTTGAGAAAGCAGTTAATGGATGACCTTAAGGCCAGCTATAAAAACCTTAATTTAATTGGAGGACAGATGCCTGCAAATGAGGGATATGGAATCAAAGAATGCTTTGGGTTGGAATGGACCTTAAAGCTACACACAAACCACGTGAGTGAAGAATCTCAAGTTGAATTCTGGTCAGAGCTCTCTGTGTTTCAATAAAATATTTCATGTCCTTCTACCTCCATTATTGCTTCTGCTGGAATGCACACAGAGCATCATTAATGGAGAGAATGAAGTTGGACTTTCTGGTAAAAAGTGGACATTCTTAGGCAAAATTAAACTTTCAGCCTCACCTAAGGAGGATCTGGTGTGTACAGACACTCAAAAAATGCATGGGGAGAATCCCTCTGATGGTGGAAAACTGAGGAACCTCACAGACTTTGCATAAAGCTGTGCCAAATTGCAATTGTGGAAGATTAGATTTGCAGGTTATGGGTTGACCCTGACTGCTTTGGAGCTGAGCTAATGCTCCTCAGAGGCTCCTTCAGAGCCAACAAAAGGAAATATGCACGTTTGGCAAGTCATTCACCTGAGTTAAACCAAATACCTACCCTGGGAGGAGGTGACCTGCTCCCAGCCCCACCTGAAGCTCTATTCACCCTCCTGGCTGGTTCTCCACTGGCAGCAAAGGCAGGACAGGGTGATCAGCTCTGATGGAAATATCTCATTTCAGAGGTATTTAGGCAGAAAAATTCTACTAATAATGCCCAGAGAGATCAGCCAGAATTTATTGCAATATTCGTCTCCAAGGAGAATCCAACTGATTTGAGCTACAAAAGGTAAAAGAGAGTCACACAGGCTATTAACAAAAATAATTTGCTGAACAAAGTGAAATTCTCAAGTTTTCATCTTCAGCAATTTTTTCAAGCAGGAATGCAACTTATTTGAATACTTGAATGCTGCCAACAGGAACAGCATTTATGACTTTACATGGAAACTGCACAAAATATGTTGTAACTAAAATAAAAAAAAAACCCAAAAAACAACAAACCCCACCAGATTTTCACTGCAAAGTTTTACGTCAAAAATTAACCTTTTCTTTTACTTCCCTCCCATCCCTCAAATGTTGTGAACAGGTCAATTTTGTCCTATTTATCAACATCATCAGAATTTTACTGAAAAAACTAGACCCTAGACAAATCAACTTCAATAATTCTTCTCAGTACAGGTAATGTATGGAATATTTTTTTTTAAAGATCAATTATTTTATTCATTTAAAAAATTATATATTCTTTTCTAAACAGAGAAGTACTTGCTCAATGTCACAGATAGGCTCAGTTTAACTGGTATTAAATTTTAGAATTCCCAACCTTATCCCATTCCAAAGGAAATTAGTCAAAGGGTGAGACTCAAGTCACCTAATATTGGCCAATTGATGTGTTCAGATCAGCTCAGATATCTGCCTTCCATTTAAAATCACTGGGGAGACAACAAAATCAATTGAATCAGCATTAAATCTCTTATTTAGGACAGCAAAAATCACCCTCTATAGCTGCCTTTCTCTGTATCAGAGCTGTAAAGGAAGCCAGCATATTTATTTCTATTTTATATATTTTTATATATATTCGTTTCTTTTTCACTTCTGTTCACAACTGTGGCACACTGAGTGCATTAGTTTTTACTCAGAAAAATAATATAACCTTCTTTCTTCTCATGTCCTGTGCTAGACGTCTCTCAAGGTCAACTCTGCTTCTTATTCCATTATTTGGAACCCATTACATTGTCTTCAACTTCCTCCCAGAACATTCCAGCCTGGGCGTTCGGCTTTACTTGGAGCTCTGCATTGGATCTTTTCAGGTAATATTAAGCCAGATCCTTTGGTTCCTTCTCACTAGTTTTTCTATTTTAGCCCTGTGTCCTCATGACAACAAGTATTGCCCAAAAAAAATTCCTCGGATCCTGAAACCAGTGTCTGCTCACAAACAGCCTGGTCCTTTGCTGAGTTAAAATGCCTGAGGAGGTGACAAATCCCACCTGGCTCTAGGCTGGCCTCTGGATTTTGGAAAAACTAGGCCAAAAATTTCAGATAAGTGTGTAAATTGGATGGGGGGGATCAAAGTCAAGCATGAAATATCTTCCTTGCTACCAGTACTTGTCCACCCGCCTTCCCTGACTTCACAAACAAATTCAAGCTGATTTGGGCTGATTTAAATCATCCAGAGGCAATCAAGGCTGTAGGTCCAGCCCCCTTGCCAATTCTTTGTCAAAGAATAAATTGGTAATTAAAACATAAACATCCAGCAGTGCCTGGGGCATGTACCACCCAAGGAATGCCACATTCCTTTCCCTCCTGCAGATGTTGGCTTGATGCCCCCCAGTGCTCTGGATTGGCACACGGGGCATGGACAGCTTGAGGAGCTTGATGCCAACAAGAAAAACTCCTGCTCTGATGTCCCCTCCAGGTGGTTTTGCTCCCCGACATATGAGTTTAGGGCAAATTTGGGAGGAAATCTCTGAATGGAGTTTCCTCTAGAAAGCAAATTCAAGTACCCCCTCCCCCAACTGGTCCAGGAAAAAAATGTGTTAGAGAAAAGTGGAGAAAACTGTTTAATTAACAAGCAAAGTACCCACAAGCACAAAAACAATATCAAACAACAAAAGGATTCAGTGCTCTCACTGCCATGGCCCAGGTTAGATTCCCAGTCAGGGAACCAGTCTGAGAGGTGTAAGACTCAATTTTCAGCACATGCAGAACAGACAACTGGGGATACAAGCATCCCAAAGTCACCCCAAGACAGGGGTGACCCAACTGGCAGGACCCAATTTCTCTTTGCTTCCCTCCCATTACCTGTGCTGCACCTCAAGCAGCAGCTGTAGGAATGCCACCAAACCTCCCCAGGGAACAGATCTCTCCCTGCTTGGTTCCATGGGATCCCTGGGCAGAGAGCATCACCAACAATCCATGAGTTCTGTGCTGGTTTATTCCTCTTGAGGGTTTAATCCATTGTGTCAGTCCTGCACAACAAACCCTGTCCATTAACCCTGACCCTCTGTACTGGGAGGGGACCTTCACTGAGTTAATGAATTGTTAATTAATAATTTAATAGAATAAAAGGTTGAGGTGTTGAGCCAGGATCTGGTCGTGTAGGTCCTTCGACATCCTAGGATTGTCCTGGGTTTGCCTCAGTTCAGAATCTTAGCAAATATATTCAATAGGCCAGAACTTGATCTCATCTGGTACTCTACAAAGACATAGAATTTGACTGGCAAGCTGTGCAAACTCCATCCATGGTACAGTCTCTGTTTTACTTTGTTTGGAGTGCATAAAAGATCAGCTGTCAGTGTGTTGGGCTGGAGAATGGACCACACTTTCATAATCATCAGTTACATTTGTGAATTCATAGCCTGTGACTGATTTTAATGAAATGCCACTAACCAGGTGTTAATCTTTAAAGCTGTTCGGCTTTATTGGAGATCCATAAATCATCTTTCAACTTCTTAGCAATCCCCCTACCTACAGTGATACTCACTAATTCACATAACACAACACCATCATGAAGTCAGGCAATGCCAATGGCTTTTTCAAACTGTGTTAACCCTCAAAACTTTTTCTTCTGGTCTTTTTCAGGGGTTTATTGTGGCAGTTCTCTACTGTTTCCTGAACCAAGAGGTAAGGAAGCTATATCAGAACATATCTCCTGCAATATTGCCTTCAGTGGCAAATACACAGTTAACAATCAGTTTCATACAAACAGATAAACAAACCTTTCGTTTTCTTGTGACTGTTACATGGGTAACATGTTGATGAATTTCAATTATCTTCATGGGAATGAAGCCATCTAGTGGAGAAAAGAACTTTTACAACTTTGCTATTCTTTCAAGTATTTTTTTATCCTTTCTGCACCTTTTTGTCCTATAGCAGGGCTTGGAAAACCTCTGCTAAGTCCAGATGTGAAAATACCACTTTCTTCAGTGATGCAGAGAGATTTCCATTTATTAAAGGTCTATGTTTAAATTGGAAAGAATTTAAATGCATACCTTTTCCCAGTAGTGAAATGTAATTTTTCAGTATTTTTAATAGTCTCATGAAGTATCTCAGTATTTCTTCATGTTGGTAAATCTGGCTTTCTGTTTAGAATGTTTAAGTCAGAATTTTACTGTTGATGGGAGGCAAGTCTTTCCTTTTAGCTTAGTGTCCAGGTCCATTTACACAGTCTTGATGTGACAATAATGCATATTAAAGGAATTATACAGAAAACGGGAAAGTTTATCCTCCATATTTTAGAATATGTTGAAACTCTGGAATTTCTCCCTCATTTTCTGACTCCAGAGCAGCTGAGGTTGCTCCTTTGGAATATGAATGTGATTCAGTTTCAGACTAACACTCTGCTGGATTCTGCTGAAAAGGAGAATCCTGTTCCATGTATGCCCACCCTTCTCTCCAGAAAGGGCCTCTTCTGGGGTATCAAAGGTGTGTTTGGGAGAGTAATCTTGTCCCTGATCACTCTAGACTCCCTGGGCTGTGTTGACTAAATCTTCATTTTCCAAGTTTAAAGTTTAGGGCTGATTAAGCTTTCAAGCAGTGTTTAATCACCTAGATATGCTGTGGGCCAAACTTTCTGAATTCTATCAGAAACTTCTGAGATATTAAATATTTTTAAATATATTAACACTCTTAGCCTTTTGGTTGAGTTTATGGCCATGAATTACTGGCTGCTCTAATGATGCTTGTGTTTAGATAAAAATCCTGTCATTAGTTTATTAATAATCCTAATCCCTTCTAACCACAGACCACAGCTCTGCATCCAGCTCCACCTCCCAGACAAACACCACTTCAATAGAGAAATTCCCTTCCTTTTAAACATCTGAGGAGGCACATTCCTAACAAGGATCAGATGTGACAGGAGGCTTTAGTGGGTGGCCTGGACCCACTCCGTGCTCCTGTGAACATGCCAGGACACGATCCACAATGACACAGCTGTCAGCAACACACAGCAAAAGCCTTTCCCCTCATCATCTCAAATGGCAAAGCAGCATTATTTCCCAGCCACAAACTGGTGAATGCTGATTAAGAAACTTGCTGCAGATTGTACTTTTCTAGAAGCAGATGGAACCAAGACAACATCCCTTAGCAACTGAGGAAGAGCAGGCAATGTGGAGAAAATATTTTTAGTTGTGTAGGCTACGTTAGTGAGATTGATAGTAGAAAAAATATTCACAGGAATATTAATTTAAAAAAAAGTACATATTAAAAAAGCTGATATTTTAGCAATGGAGAAAATGGTTTATAATGCTAGGGACCTCAAACTTAGCACTGACAGAACTTCAGGAGAAGTTTTCATCTGTTCAGAAAGATGGCCATGCTGAGACAGGAATCTACTTCTCCCTATCAGCTGGAAAGGAAACTAACTTGAACAGAGAAATCTAAAAACTTTCCTCTTTTCTAGCCCCTCTTTCTGTCCTGCTTCTTTCCCACTGGTCTGCTCCCCAGCAGCATCCAACCACAAAATATCCCTTTCCTTTGTTCCTGAGGTGCAAGCGGAAATCGGCCGGAGATGGCACGGGAAGAGATATGGACTCGTGCCAGTGTGGAGGAGGACCAGGTGGACTGTTCCAACCAGCTCTGGGGTGAAAATGACCACATCTGTGTGCTGAAAATGGCCTCAGGCTCCGGAGGGAAAAAACCCAACCAACCAAACAAAAACCAAACAATAAACAATCAAGATTTTACCAAACGTAACTATTGCAGTTTATCCTGAGCAAATTGGAGGAGGATTCACTTCTACAGTTCTCACCACATGGCTGTTTTGCAGCACAAACATTGCAAGGACAGATTAAACCCTGACTGACCTTCTAAACACAAAATAACCTTTTCAGTGATAGCTCTGCACCACAGCAAACTTAAAAATCACCTGTTCTGGTTAATTTCTACACTTTCACAAAGTGCTCATGAATGGACACCAGTAGCACCCTCCAGTGATACCATAGATGATCACCTCTGGAAAACAGAATTAAATTCTAATTCAGTGGGAGCTGGAGTCTATATTTAAGTTTTGTTCCATGTTTTGATTGTGCAGACATGCAAATAAGAAACCAGAAGTCTTGCTAAACTCCAACACATTACCTATAAAAGTCCTTTAACATGGTCTTTTTACATTGTCTCTTTGAATCTTTCTGCTACTAAAATTCACAATAAAATACTCTCAGGTTATGCTGTTATTTCAGGAGTTACAGGTTAGAAAATTTCTGACAGCCAAGCAGCAGGGAAGGGAGGCTTTGGGAAGGCCAAGTCTCCATATTTTAATCATTAAGGAAATGGTTTGCGAGGAAATGAAAAGCCAATTTTTGCACAGATAGAGAATGAGACCCCCAGGAGACAGACCGGGAGACTGTTGGGAATACTGCTAAATATTTTCTTACCTGTGACTGTTTTTTCTCTCCAGTGTCGTAAAAGATTCAGAAGCTTGAAAATAAACTTGGATTCCCAGTGTTTGTACTTGAGTAGTTTTGGTTTGGTTTGGTTTGGTTTGGTTTAGTTTTGGGATTTTTTCCCCACAATGGTGATTGTAACCTGTAGACTAAAAGATTGATTGAACTTTTTGATGGGAACATCAGGGCTTGGGAAGGAGTGAAGAAAGCTAAGGAAAGCTAAGCTGTACCAGCCAGTGAGGATCAGCTCATCAATATGCTTTGCCCTGCTCCTCTGAACATTTCAGTGAGTTGTCAAGTTTGATTAAAAACCAGAAATTTCCCTTTGCTGAATCCAGGTAATTATAGCTAACCTGAAGAAATGGAATGTTGCTTCACCTGTGTTTTGTATAAAAGCTGACTGCCCAAGAGGCATTTTCCTCTTAGAATTTTTTAAAAAAGTGGTTTTTTTCCCCTTATTATTCTACCAAAAATGGCTGGATTCAGACCTGAGGGTGGGATAAGGTGTTTATTTCCATTCCTGAAGTGACTCCTTGGAACACATTTTACAATGTGGAGCCCAAGATACTGTTTTTACTGGTTTCCTTCCATTATCCAGAAGAATTCCAGGTGATCTGAGTGGAGAGTAAGGGACTAACAGAGAGAAGCCCTCACATGGCTTTCAGTGTCCCACAGCACCCAGCTCAGGTAGAAAAGTGGCATAACCAGGAAACACGAGCTCTTTCCTGGAGAGGAATGTTTTTCAGCCTCCCAAAGATCGTGGTCTCTCTCAGCTAAAATGGAGCCTGGGGTAATAACCCAGAAAAGACAGATACATTTTACCCATCTCTCTCCAAAAATGTTCAGATAGAAAATTTCTTGCTGCTGCATTGCTGCTGCTGTGAAAATCTGCAAATTTACTGTGAACACCATCATGCTCTAAAAGAGTAAGACAAAAAGTGACAAAAAACAACAGAAACCAAATAAAATTCCTTTTTCTGCTAAACGAATCAACCACTCTGGAGTTCAGCTGATTTCTGAATGTGTGATGGCACTTTCTGCTCTCTCTGTCTCAAGCAGTGTTTTAAAGTGTCAGATTAGGACTCTTGTATGTCTTGACCATATCAAATGGATTTTCTGGACTGTAACTAGGCCCTGAAATTCTGAAATGGGATTTCCACGTTGACTCTGACTTTAAAAGGATGGGCTAGCAACAGATATGAAGGCACATGAACACAGGGACTTCTCAGGGCTCTTGTTCAATGCCTTTAGAGAAGTTTGGATTAAGAGATTGACCCCAAATCCCTCCGCATCAAAAATAGCTGGTCTGCCCAAATATTTTCCATTGGCTCTGTATCACCCGTAATAGGCACAATTATTTGGCTGCATTCCAGTACCTGTGGCATCCATTGCCACCTAAATAGGGTTATTACACACTCAGTCTGTGTCCCTGTCCAGTCATCTCAGTTTTTGCTAGCATGAAAAAGAGCAGGAATCTTAAAGATATAATTTTGTCCCTTCCTGAAATAAACCCTAGCTGCCATCCAGGGAATATTTTCCTCAGGGATAGCTGAAACTGGAAACAGAAGTGGTTAAAATCACCAGATATGACTCAAAAAATTTAATTAGAGTATTGATATCAGTCATGATGAGGCATGGCATGGAGATTAGGATTGCACTACATTTTTACTAAATTCTATATTGAATATAAAGTGTTGAGCAGGATTCAAAAACTTGAGCAATTCAGCTTTTCAGGATGGGAATTGCATTGAATTTAGATTATTTTCACTGGTCTTAACATGAGTTTAGGAGCATGTGCACACTTACCACGTAAGATTAATTTTCTACACGTTCTTGTCTGTCACGTGCAAGGTTTGATAACACAAGCATGAAAAGAATAAGCAGCAGAAACTCCTTAACCTTTGAAGAATAAATTTGGCTAAGTGTGATTTACTTTCACTTGAAGTAGGGCCAGAGCAACGAAAAACTGGGTTGAAGACAGAAAATTATTCCCAGGGTGCGCAAATTGCCACAGGGTTTACAATGCAATGAGTAAAGAGAGAAATAAAAAGGTGCTTCTAGGCCTGGGAACATGAGCTGATCTCACTGCAGGCTACAGAAGTGAAAAAAAAAAAATCAGTTTTAGGTGTTAATTTTCAAGTTTCTGCCAGCTTAGGTACAAATTAAATCACTTGGTCTCCAACTTAGCATCTTACCACAACTCATTGTATGATATTGGTTAGCTTTTCTGCTCCTATCCTCAAAAACACCTGCCAGATACCTAAAAATAAGCAATACCTTCCAA
>VXBB01002836.1:34967-45110 GCA_013399915.1 Illadopsis cleaveri | reverse complement strand
GGAGAGGAGAGGAGAGGAGAATTTTACAGCTAGATGAATGTTAATGGAAATATTTTCCACATATCACCATCACAAACTCCAGAGCTCCTATATTTTATACAGAGGATTAAAAAATATCATTCCAGTTCTGACTGCAAATAGCTTTTTCAATTTCCTCCTGGTAAAAAAAAGGCTGCAACAATGCAGCTATTGGCAAAAGTAACTTACTATTAGTCTCATACCCAGGGCTAGATGGAACATTTTGAAAATATTGACATTTTATTGAAAACGAGCATTTTCTTTTCATTGATTTTAGCGTCCCTGTAATGTCTCTGAAGGGTTATTGCATCTTTGGGCAACAGTCCACACCAGCTGTGGGAACCAGATTGACCCATTCCATGTTCATTGCTGAACACATGCTTAATTCCATATTATTCCAAAGCGTTCATTTTGTTTCATTTTTATTAATGTTAAATTTGCACTAGTATTTTTAATCAGGAAATGCAGAAAACATTAAAAACCAAAATAAATTACTCATCTATTGCAGAAAAATATCCCAGAGTTCCCTTCTGTTGGCCACCTTTTATTTTTTTCCTGCTGAAGAGATGTCTGGCAGAGGAACTGTGTGTCTCATGTTTTTTTAATAGGATGATAAAACTTTTACCCTTTTTACCATCTAGGAATGTGCAAAGAGATGGGATTCATCTGACAATATTTAGTAGCCTAAGAGGTAGGTGCCTAAATTCAGTCCAGGCAACCCAGACTGTCTTTATAGACAGAAGAGAACATTTTGAAATGTGATTTATCTGATCCATTTTAGACTTTCAGTATAAAAATGAGATGAATGGCACAGCAGACTCCCCTTGCTGGGTCTCCTTGGCTTTCAAAGGAATCCCACCTGGATCATCTGTAGATGTTTTGGCAGATGGTCCCTCCCAGCACACTCTGCTCCATGTGGCAGGAAATGGTGGCTAACACTGCACCAGGGCCAGTAGTGACAGGTCCAAAAAAAATGGCTTCAAACTGACAGAGGGAAGGGATAGATGGAATATTAGGAAGAAATTCTTTGTTGTGAGGGGGNACCAGCAGTCAGAGGCTGCAAGGGAAACCTACAGTAGGAGTTGCTGCAGCCAGAGTCAGTGAATGGTTGAAGTTAAGATGACTAAGCCATGAAGAGGAATAAACCAGGTCCCTTTTTATGTGTTTACCAAGAAGTCTGTACCTTGGCTCATTTTTACCCTTTAATAAGAGGACTGCTGCAACACCTTCCTACCCAAACCATTCTACAATTTTCTGGAAGTTACAGTTTTCCAGACCACCCTGGAGTCTCCTCAAAGATTCCCAGCAGCTGTGACCAGTTTCACCAGTCAGCTCTTCTGTTTGGCACCCACAGGGCACCTCCTGCATTCACAAGATCTGCATTAGGATGTGTCAGCATCTCACAGGATGCCTCAGGGCTCGCATCCAGGACACTCCCAGAGCCCTGCATGGCCATGCAGACACTGGGCTCATTCCATTTTCTCTGTCCTGGGTCCACTGCTGCTCAAGAGCCATTTCTTGGGGCAGCCAATTTTGTAACAGACCAGAAAATGGTAGCTCAGCTCTCCCTGTTTTCTGCTCTGGGTGTGGGAGAAGTTCTTCTGACCATGTTAAAAATGAAGTTATGCCCCAGTCTTGGTTCCCAGTGCAGTTGCAGGGTTATTTTGAGATTAAATACACCCAATGTTCTTTCAAATCCTGATTTCTCCCACCTAACTATAGAGACAATCCTGAAGTGTTTTTTCAATACTAAATTAAGCATGTACTTACCTGTTTTCCTGGCACATAGCATTTGCTTTGGTTTTCATGACATAAACATGGGCACAGGACAAAACACACTGGAGTGACCAGCTGCAAGTTCTGTCTGTCCTCCTCCCTCAGCTTTTAATGTATCTGTTTTCTGAGTGCTCTTTGAGAACCTTAGTAACAAAAGGAAAGTAGCTTTTAACTACTGGTTGTATTTTCATCTCAGTCTGCCTCTGCTTTAAAAGCTTTGGAGAAAAAATAGAGTGGCTTTTAATAAAGTAGCAGCTATTGAAACACCAGTAATTTTCTTTCTTCCCAGAGACTCGGTGGAGGACATTTAATTGGATTAATTCACTGTTCACATTTAAAATGTTGGGTTCTTTTTGTTTCTCTTTTTTTTTATTATTTTTTTCTGCCATTCACCCTTCCTCTCCTTTCTGATGCTTGCATTTATCAGCTATTTCACAACAATTCAGATGCTTTTAGAAGGAAGTTGTTACCTCTGTACCCAGCAAGAGAACTGCCAGAACATTGGTACCTCAGCTTCTGATGTGTGATGGACAGGAATATTTGGTGACTCATGTAATGGCAGACTGAGACAACAGGAAGTTAAATTCCTCTAATTTTTCTGCTTTTTTTGCTTCACAGGGAACTGCACAGCTTTTGGTCATGTACTACTCTTCTATGAATGCTCCACTAGTCTTTCTTTATAGCCACATATTTGAGCAATGAAATTCAAAATAACAAAAGAAAAACGAAGTGTTCCCATTACAGTTCAATGCGTGTGTCAAAAATCCTTCCTTAATGAAAGCAAGATGTTTTTCACAGATTGTTGATTTTGAGGAAGGGTTATCAAGTCTATGCTGAAATGTTTGATCTATCTAAAAAACTAAATTTCAGATGCAGAAGTCAGACTTGAACAATTCAATGCAATTTAATACCATGAATAACTATGAACATCTTACTTTTGCATTTTCCTTAGGGCTCCTCTGAGCAGTTGGAACAGGTATTTGCTCAATATTGGTTTTTCTTACGACACAAAACCAGGTTAGATGAGGCTTGGAACAACCTGGGATTGTGGAAGGTGTTCCTGCCATGACAGGGGCTGGAACCAGACGATCTTTAAGATCCCCTCCAACCCAAACCATTCCCTGATTCTGTGATTCTCTAATTCCACACTGTTTTTCCCTTGTATGTCTGTTTACCTGAGCACCTATAAAATATCTCCAGGAACTGTAACCACCTAAATATCTCAATAAAGAGATTATAACCAGCGTGTGCCATCAGCAAGAGCAGATACAAGCAACGATGGAACATGTGCTGATAAAAGAGCCTCATAAAAAACATGAGGCTTTTGAAATTTGGAGTGCTGAGGGCTCTTTTTGATGAGAAAAACAAGGCTTTTCGCAGCAAAATTGGGCAAACAGCAAGCAGCTGGTTTCCCACTGGGCAAACAGCAGAATCATCAGCAGGGCAGCCCAAGGCCTCCGCAGCTGCTCTGTGCTCACCTTGAAAGCCAGAGAATTGCAGGGATTGACACGTGCTAGGGGAAAACCCAGTGTGAGAGCCCATTGCTGGGGGTGTGTGCAGCAGGGGAGCCTGGATAAATAACCCAGCAGGGCAAGGAGGCACGAGCTGCTCTGCTGTGGATGCTCAGCTGTGGACCCGATATTTTCTGAGCCTAAGAATTGTTAGCTCTTCCCAAGGGAAACTTTTCAACAGTTTTCTTTTTCCCAAAACAACCTTGTGTAAACAATATTCCTTTCCTATAGCAAGAGGTGTTATTTGCTGTTTCTGTTACTGAGCCAATGGAAGAAGTGTCAGTCCTATGGACCAATAACTTGTCTTCTTAGCGCAGTATGTTATAAAAGGGCTGAATGAATTGTAAATAAAGCCGTCTGATTTCTACTGCCTTCTGACTGGAGTCAAGTGTAGTAATGCATCCCACACACCCAGCAAATGTTTCCACTTAGGGAAAGTTTAAGGCTCACCCCTTAAGGTAAAGAACCTGGATTCTTCCATAGCCTCCTGACTAGGATTGGCTCAGTGTCAACACAGGAGCATGGATTGGGCTCTGAGAATGTAAGTCAAAACCCCTTGGTGATCTTATTGGCTGTTAGCCAGGTCATCCCTCCTAAAACATTGAGTGTTTAAGAAAGAGAGAAATAGAAAGAAAAGGCTTTTCGAGATGTGTTAGCAGGGTGTCTGAGGTTTTCTCAGGCCCCTGTGCCCGGCTTTATTACTTGTGTTCTGCAACGTTTTGTTTACTTTGTTATTTTTTTATTATTAAACCTTTTGATTTACAAAACATCATCGAAGAGCAGTCTTGCTAATTATTATAGCCACTTTTCTGCAAGGCTGGACCCTCAGAGTGTGGGGCAAACCCACAGTCAAGCATCTTTATTTCATGTCCTATTGCGACACTCAGCTGCAGAGCAGGAATCAGTCCCGCAGCACTGGAGCCAGAGGGGTGCTGACAGGGGAGCCACGGGCTCAGCTCAGCCCAGGGCAGGTTGTTAGTGCTGGTGAGCAGCTGTCTTCTGCCAGGGATGATTAAAAATCTGCCTGAGGTAGAAGTCACCAAAACCTGCCAGGAAAAAAAGTCCCAGTCTGGCCGAAGCTGCCTTCCCATTCTCAGCAAAGGTGCATCAGGAATTCAGCTCTGAGGTTCGGGATGGATCTCTGAGCCAAGGTATGAAATATAAATGAGATCAAGCCTAAGAAGTAGAGTGCAACTCAAGCTCTTCCTTGTAAAAGTTAGCCAGGGAAGGCAACTCAGAAACACAGGCTATTCTTTCTTTTCCAGGGGTGTAAAGTTTAAAAATGTCTAACTCAGACCTTCTGACTCATGTGTTCCCACTTCTGATTCTCTTGACAATATTTCAGCAAAACTAAACTACAGTGGCTAAACTTTGGGAACCTAATAATTGTTAAAAATCTGTCTTGGATCCTAAATACTGTCCCACATTGTTGGATTTTCTCTGATCCAGATCTAGGTGTGTGTCAGAGGCTCCCTAGGGAGTCAGCAGGGTATACAGGGATCTCTAGGGGCTGGTTATTTTTTCCTAAGCAAAATGTGTAAGACAGTGAGATGAACCGCATTGCAGATGTGTTATCATTCAGCAGTGGCTTTTAAATTGTTCTCTGTTTAATTTAGAAGTTTAATTTTAAGGCATCTGACTTTAAAAGTGTCTAAATTGCAGCATTTGAATCCCAATTGAAGAATCACAGCTGAATCCTATCTCTACTATATGCATGTGTAAGTGAATTTTTGCAACTGAATTGCAGCTGCAAGTGGGATGAATCTTTTCTATTGAATAATTTAGGAGGGGAAAAAAATCCTCTAAAACCATTGAGTCCAACCATTAACACAGAACTGTCAAGCCCACCACTAAACTACATTCCCACGTGCCACATCTGTGTCTTTTACACACCTCCGGGGCTGGGGACTCCACCACTCCCCTGTCCAGCCTGTTCCACTGCTTGACAACCCTTTCTGTGGAGAAGTTTTCCCTAATATCCATTCTAAACCTCTCCTGGTGGAGCTGGAGGCCAAGTCTTCAAGTTCCTCAGGACTTTGGAGGAGAAACTGTCCCACTCCGTCTACAACCTGCTTTCAGGTGGTTGTAGAGAGCACTAAAGCCTGGCCTCATCCTTTTTTTGTCCAAGTTAAACACCTCCAGCCCTGTCACTTGGTCCTCAAAAGATTTATGCTCCAGACCCTTCACCCTTTCAGTATCCCACTGCTTTCTGAAGAAACAAGACATGCAGGGTACCAAGAGTGAGAAGGAAAGTTAAGGGAGAAGCAGAATGAAGAATGGACATGCTCTGTGAGACATTGCAGGCACAGCAGCTGAAAAAGAGATGGCAAATGGAGTTGCCCACCAGAGAAAACCAGAAAAGACAGACATAGACATTAGACAGAAAATCACAGCAGTTTCTCTGCAGCAGGTGAATTTGCTGAGAAGCATCAAATCCTCTTCCATTGCCCCTCTTGTTTGCTGTGCTGCCTACTTCAGTCTCCTCTGCAGGAGGCTCAGGAGACAACCCTGGACATGTTCAACAGGTGAAATGTTTGATTTACTCCCCTCATGTCTCAGATATTCGGGGCTGTGAAGAGGAGAAACCTGTTGCTGCATGCTTTGAATGCTTCCTGAGAGCAAACTAAAGAGATCAAGCAGCTCTGCAAAACGGTCCTTAGAACTGATTTCTCCAATCTGCTTTTCTCTACAGCTCTGCTTGGTCAGTGTTCATGAAAAAAAGTTTTACATGAACAGAAAAGCAATCAAAGAAAACCTTATAATCTGCTTTATGAATTCTTCAGGATTTCAGCTGTCTGGTTTCTGTTATCCTCTAAATTGAAGTTGCCTTAGAACAAGCTTTTCCATACAATCTTTCCCTGTATATTTCATGTATGAGCTGCATCAATTTTCACACAAAGTGAAATATTTGATTTGCACAAGAGGTTTTGGTGGTGAGGGCTACAGAGGTGACTTCTGTGAGAAGCTGTGAAGCTTTCCTCAGGTCCAGTGCAGCCAAATTGCTCCAACAGGGCCCTGCCACTGTCCGAGGCCAAGCCCACCAGTGACAGTGGGAGTGACTGTGGCATCACAGAACTGAAAAGGAGGAGAGAAACCATCTGCAACTTAATCCAGAGAAAGGAGTGAGGATATGCAAGAGGAACCTGCAGACCCCAAGGGCAGGGCAGAAGGAGGCCCAAGGAGAATGGGGCCCACAGAGACTGATTTCAGCACTCACCCAGTGACACTGTTGTTACCATGGAAATAGGGTTTTGGCATTACAGTAGAGAAAAAGTTTATTTTATTTTATTTTTAATGCCCATCTGGAGGTTAGAAGCCACAGGCAAGATTTGGTTCTAGTCTCTGTAGTGTCTCCTCAAGAGGGTGGAAATGAAACCACGGAGACTTCAAGCATTTCAGAGTCTCAGGAAAAAACAAAGCCTGAAAGAACTGGAACAGCAAAACTTGAAGAAGCAGCATCTTCTTTTATGAAATATTTCTTTTAAAGTTAAAACACAGCTTTGGAAAAGGGAACCAAACATAATCCTAAGAACTGTTGGCTCAGATGATGAAGGAAATCTGTTTAGTTAGGTATGCAAATTGTGGGGGAATTAATCAAAATTCATGGCCCCACAGAGCATCTCTGTAGTGTTTAGTCCTCTTAGCTCTGAAAGGCCTGAAAGCAGAAGAGAGTCTTTGTGCATATTTATTGCTTAGGTGGAGGGAAAGGTTTTTCAAAGGTGCATAACAAATGATGCATAAATCTGACTGCATGACAATTAAACCTACATGGCTAATTGCTGGAGCAAGCTTTAAATCCCCAATTTAGACATCACTGTAACTTTTAGACATTGTCTCAGGGGAGGCTGTGGGAAATGGTGGCAGGAATATGTTCAGGAAACCTTCAGAGACATAAAAGAAGTCTCAGTGAGTGATAGAAATAAATTAGTGCAGACAAAACAAGTAAACAAGTGAAGTTCTCTTGCCTTCTATTAGCTAGCCTGAAGTTAGGAATCAGATCGCAGCTGGTTGTGCAGAAAATCTCTGTTGTCATTAAAATGAAATCCAGTGAGATGGAATCCAGAACTCCCCACCTCTACTTCATCCAGCCTCTGTTGGCCACATCTTAAGGGAGATTCAACTGACATTTGAAAGTCTCTGTGTCTCACCTGACCACCTACAAATTTGGCTTCAAAAATTGACTAGAATAGAATAGAACAGAATAGAATTTTTCCACTGGAAGTGACCTACAATAATGATCTAGTCCAACCATCTGACAAATTCACTTCAAAAGACACTTTGCCTTTAGATGAAATGAATCCAGATTCATCTGTCTGCCCAAAACAAAATGGGTTTTTCAGAAGATGATTGTTCATCCACACAAGCAGTTTGTAGTGCAGGACAGTGGCACATACAGAGAACTCAATTCCTTCTGGGTACCAGAGAATGTGAGTGCAGAGATGAAGAGTTGACTCCAAGTTTATTGCTTTCATCTTTAGATGATTGACATTTTCCTTCTGAGCTTTCACAGATTTTAAGTTTCTATTTCTCTCAATAAAGAAACCCTCACTGTGTATCTGGAGTGAGAGTGCTTTAGAAGCCAGGAAATTCTGCAAAGGACAACCAGAGGAAGATACATCCATAATTTATCTTCCCCTGGGTGAGGGTATGAACCAGATTAATTACTTTTCATGAGCAACTGCTGGCAGATTGACCCCAGCTATTATTATAACCATTAAGTCTTGAGGAGGAAGATAATCAATCAGTCAATCTCTTACACTTGGCATCAGAAACAATCAGGCAGCAGCAGATCTATTCATCTGCTGGCATGTCTGACTGTTTTCCTATGTGTTCATCTCTTCCAGGCAGCAATATCTGTCCATCATCTGACAGTCACTGCTCTGCAGGACACGTTGTCAGCTGGTTGCACACACAGAGCTGCTCAAACCACTTGAACATCAGCAGTTTTCTTTCCCTGGTGGAACAGCCCGGAATTATTTCCTCCCTGTAGAGGGAAAGTTGGATGAAAATGAAAGCAGTTCAGAAGAGCTGAGTCAGGGACAGCTGAACCAAAGAAGCAGAACAGAAACCCAGCATGGGAGACGTGTTCTCTCCATCTCCAGAAGATTTTAGGTATATTAAAGATGGGTGCTTGATTTTTATTGTGGTCAGGACTTAACTGCAGATGCAGCCACTAAAAATACCACAGCAAACAGCTGTTGCTGTTAATATATTGCATAAATCATCTCTCCACACGTTAATCAAGTGGATGGAGCTCAGCTCAGAAGGGACCCTTCCTGCCACTTTTCTTCTGCCACTCCATACCTAATGCCTTCCAGAATGTATTTTGTGGAAAACACAGGAGAGAAAAGCTCAGTGGCTGTTCCCAGCATGGAATGCCAGCAAAGCTCTTCCCCCTGCCATTAATTCATGAGAGAAAGGAGCCATTTCCATGCCTGTTTATCCACACCACCTGCTGCTCCAGGAAATCAAGCATCTCCCTGTCAAGCATCTTCCAAGTAGCCTAAAAAGGAGCCAATTTATTTGTTCTGTGCAGTTAAATGATTGAAGAGGCTAATGGAGGAATAATAACATGAGTTTGGAAGATCATATAAACATGAAATTTGAAGCTGTAACGAAGCTCTGAAATGATCACTGTGCATTTTGAGTCATGTACCACTAGCAGGGAGCTCAGCTGGCTGGTTGGAAGCTCTCTGGGCAGCCTGTGTCCTGATTTCCTTCAATTTCCTCTCAATGAAAGCCATGTCCTGACAGACACGCTCCCTAGCTTTTCCTTGCAGCCAAGCACAAAACCAAAAGATCATTGGAAAGCAGCTGGGGATCTCTCCTCCAGAGGTTGCCTGTATTCCTTCTCCAAGGGAGGCCCTGCTTGCCTAAAGAATTATTTTATGTATTTGTAGAGTCTGCCCCTGCTGAAATCCAAAAGCAAAAAAGTAGAATAAAAAAATATTTGTGTTATGCTCTGCTTTGTTAATTGACCACAGAAATGACAGAAAATGAAGCTGACAACACTCGAAACTTTCACAATTGTATTATTTTTCTTTTTCTTCTTGGTTTTGCTGCCAAATGCAAACCACAAGATCTTATGCTTGCCCAAGCTTTAGAGAAGGATTTGGGTTGATATGTTAATTTATCACAATTAATTTCATCACGAGAGCTCTCAATTTAAGTCACTTAAATAAGCAACATATTGAAAGTGTTTTTGCCTGAGGTCCTACTTATAAAACATGAAACCTCACCTAATTATAAATATTTAAAAGTTACATCTCTCAGTCTATGCAAGTCTTCCATTTTTTAGTCACCGGGGAAAAATAGGCACTTAAGAAGGTAATTTTTATCTTAAAGGATGACTAGTTCAAGCTTTGAAAGGCAACCTGCCTACCTTGCATAAATAAATCTCACCTAAGATTAGAAACAGAAATATGGACATGAGACAAATTAAATTTAATGAGAATTTTCAACCAACCAAGATGAAATTGAAAGGAGATTTACCCAAAACCATGCCATAGAGTCAAGAATCAAACCCAGCTCTCCAGAGAGTTCTCCTGTTGTGATACAATGCAATAAGGAATTGTGAATCCCTGGCACTATGATGGGTTGTTACTCCAGAGTGAAACATTGAGGCGGGAGGAAGTGAGATGAGGATTAAAAGCTGGTGCAAGATTTTAGAAGCAGTTGCCAAAACCAGAAGGTGAAAACTAGAAAGTGACTGGGGCAGCAGGATAAACGTTCTTTAAGAATATTATTTATCTCAACTATTTGACACAAACCCCTATCTAATATAATGCTTTGAGTGCTGGAGCCCCTCTGCTGTGGAGACAGGCTGGGAGAGCTGGGA
>VXBB01002836.1:16596-33193 GCA_013399915.1 Illadopsis cleaveri | reverse complement strand
TTCCTTCCCTCCTTCCTTCCTTCCTCTTACATAAATATTCTTTATATTTTTATATTTTTACAGAAAGGAACCATAACATCCAAATACCTCCATTCCACTGCAACTTTTTTTTTTTTTTTTTCAATAAACCTGCCTTTTAAATCAGTTTTGTTTCACTGTAATTCACTCAAGGGATCTATTAGCAAGACTCCCAGTCATTCTCTCTCAGAGGTGGGTTGTAACAAGGTTCTCCAGCCCTTGGAGTAGCTCTGTGGCATCTCTGTGGAGAATCACCTCCCTCAACCTGCTGGTCATGTGTCTTCTCCCTGCCACTGATTTAGGATTTTGCTACCCTAAAATCTGTCATTCAGTTGGTCTGCCTGGATCCACCTTATTTTTTTAGGTGTAGAGTGGCCTTAATTTTTGATGAGTGAACCCTCCCACACAAATAAAATTAATAGTGCAAATAAACTGGTTTTTTTAGGCCAAATACTCCTGCTTAGCTACTTTTTATTTCCACTGGGGGCTCGAGCCTTGTTGGAGGTATTGCTCTTCTCTTTCAAACTTCAGTAACCAGAACGAGAAGTCCCCTGTATGCTGTGTTTAAAAAAAAGAAAAAGAAGGGGGAGGAAAAGAAAGGACTAATTCCATTTTAAAAATGTTTTAGGAAAATAATAATCTTTTCCAGTAGGAAAGGAACCATCAATACATCAAACAGGACAGTCAAGTTACATTTCACATTACAAATTGCCTACCCAGGAACCAAAAAATGAAAAATTGTTGTCTTTGATACCACAAATCAGAATTTGACCCCGGCAATATGTACATGACTGAATTATTAGACATTAAAATGTAACTGAAAGGCATCTGGTTGCCAAAATTTTCAGAATTTAAACCTTCAGAGAAAGCATAGCCCAGTAGATAAGACATTACATTAAGATTCAGGAAACAGGTTCAGCCCTGCCATTCACCACACACTTCTTTTGTGAGAGTTAATAAATCACTCTGTGTCACATGTAGGGTGGTGGATAATGTGCCACAGTTCTTCTTGTGACAGTGCCCTCAGGTGCCAGGATGCTGAGCACAATCCAGAGGCATCCAAGCTGGAATTGCAGGAGGAGGAGAACTAAAACAGCCAGTCCTGCCCATAGGAAAATTGGAGGGCAAAAAGTAACTCTACTGCAGGATTTTCCTTTGAATTGTACTAGTCTGGAGGATTTGGGTGTTTTATGCTGAACTGTAAGGACCCAACTTCTCTCTGTGGGGAATTCACAGTTATGTATCCTCCTGGAATTAAAGAACTTAGTCTTTTGTTTATATTTTAAAAAAACAACAAACAAACAGACAAACAAACAAAAAAAAAATCCCAAAATTGAGAGCAATCCTTTCTTCCATGGAGGAAATGCTGCCACTCTTTACCTGGGAGGTTGCCCTGCAGACCCTTCCCCTTGATGGTGAGAAACCCTGGTGTAATCCCAAAGATGAACTCTCTGTGTGTGCTCAAGATCCTCCAGCCAAAAGGCTCCCAGCTCCTGAGGACTTGTCTGGTGTGTGGGAAGCAGATGTTTGCACTCTCTCCTTAAGCTCCACTTTGCATGAAATAATTCAGCATGAATTGGACCACTGAGAGAGAGAGAGAGATTAGTAAATGTGATTTTGAGCCCCAGAGGCCAGTTGCTTACTGGAGGAAAGGGAGCAAGGTTTCAGTCCCACTTCCAATTAATATGTGTAATGTATGCATTCATCAGAGCATGGTGAACATGCAGCTCCCTGTCTCCTGGGTGCATCAGCTAACCACAAATCCTATTCCTTTCTTGAGCATGGGTAACTGGTAATTAGTATGAATAAGAAAAAAAAAAAAAAAAAAAAAAAAAAAAGAAAAAAAGAAAAAAAAAAATACTGACAGGAGAATTTTAGAACCCACCAGACTTCAGCCTAGTGGTTAGGAAAGGTTTATGTGGGTTTAGCTCTCCTTGGCTGAGACAAATTTCAAATCTCACCACTAGCTACTGGATAAAAAGGAAAAAAAGAAAAAGCCTAAGTTTTGCTGAATAATTTCACCAAAAAAAATTTCTTCCTGGATGTCTTTTCACTGGATTGGGAGAAATGATTGGTTTTTAAATCCTGACAGCACATAAATATGAATTACACGCTCGGCTGCTCCGTGCCATCCAAGTGTACATGGCTGTGGGCATGTCCCAAAGGAAGCATTTATCTGCTCGTGGAAGCTGACTGCTGGAAGAGCAGTCACTTAAAGAACTGTTTCTGGTAGTGGGAAGGCTGATGGTGGTTGCTGCCTGCTGCTTTCCCCAAGACTGGCTGTTTGGGAACCAGAGTGTTATAAATGAAAAGCGAAATCAAAAATTATCAAATAACAATTGATTAAAACAATCCCATCACCAAAAGGAAAAGCCACAATAAAAGAAAAACAACACCGGTGTGGGTGGTAGGGAGGCCGCCTCTGAGAGACAGGTCCACCCTGTCCACACTGTACAGTCTCTAGGGTCCGGTTTTTATAGGTTTTTTTGTATCCCCAGGCAAGGTTTATTGTGTGGTTGGATATAGTGCTGATATTCAAGTCCGATACTTTAAGTTCTGAAAAGGTTTCCTGTCCAGGCTCAGGCTGCTGACTAGATTTCCTGGAACCACTGATTGTCATGCAGCTTGGCTCCCCATCCATATCAGGCGTTGATGACCGGTAGAAGGCAGTGATTAAGAACCATTTCGAGGTCGGCCAACTCCTTTTTGTTGCAAATGTTCCTAGGCCAGGTTTATTGTTCCTTGGAGAATGGATCTGATAAGCGAGTTTCGCTGCTGGACACACCTGAGCTCAATCACAATCAAGTTACCAACTTTCCGATTAATTTTATATAAAATATATTTTATACCACACAAATTTTTCTACATCTATATCTATTACACAGAGGAATGGCTGATTTCCCATGTGGAATATGGGTTTTATATGCAAAATGTAGATATTTATAGTTTCAATATTTATATTTGACCCGGCACCTTTGACTCCCTCTGACAGTGGAGATTCAGTCATCAGAATCAGTGGATTGTGTGACCAACTCACCCCTTGCCAAATAAACATCTAAAACAGATAAAGCATATCCTGAAATTACGCTCTCTTTTTCCCTGTTAACTACGAAGGAAGCCAAATTGGCCTCTTAAAAAAGAGAACACAGATTTCACCTGATTTTTGTGGAGTTTTAGGTTGGATATCAGGAAAAGGCTCCTTTCCCAAAGGGCTTTCACTTCACACCACACCTGACAAAGCAGCTTGTACATGGTCAAACATCACTTCTTGGCTAAAGGGCAATATCAAACACTTCCTCATCTTCATGTTGCACTCAGGAAAACAAAAAAGCCTCAAAAAGGCTCATGGAAAGGAATTTCACAGAATCACAGAGGTTGAAAAAGTCCTCAAAGATCATCGAGTCCAAGTTGTGCCCAATCCCAAACTTGTCACCAGACCAGGTCACTGAGTGCCACGTCCAGGCCTTCCTTGAACACCTCCAGGAATGGGGACTCCAAACTTCCCTGGACAGCACATTCCAATGTTTAACAACCCTTTTGGTGAAGAAATTCTTATTGTTGTCCATCCTGAACTTACCCTGTCACAGCTTGAGGCCAGCTCCTCTCTTGCTGTCACTGGTTGCCTGGGAGAAGAGGCTGACCCACATCCTCTTTTCAGGGAGTTATAGAAAGTGACAATTTATACTTCTGTCCCACAAATTAGGAACAGTAATTTTGCCAAGTCCNTTCTGTGGAAAGGTGTCGAGCTGACCGGGCTGCCAGGCTGAGACCTGGCTGACCAGAGAGACACCCGAAGCAACAGTTGTCCATCCTGAACCTCCCCTGTCACAGCTTGAGGCCAGCTCCTCTCTTGCTGTCACTGGTTGCCTGGGAGAAGAGGCTGACCCACATCCTCTTTTCAGGGAGTTATAGAAAGTGACAATTTATACTTCTGTCCCACAAATTAGGAACAGTAATTTTGCCAAGTCCATTTCTTCTTCGTTATGCAGTCCTGCAGCTTATCAAAGGTGGTTTAGAAGAGACTTTAATGAGTATGAAGTCATCATGTGATGGCCCGATGCCTTCAGGTGTCAGGATAATTAATATGGACCTGTGGTTACTGTCAGACAGCTCTTCAAACAGCCCAGCAATTCCTGCCAAGGAGCTGTTACATGGGATTCATTTTAAGAATGAAGGAGCTCAATTAATGACCTTGATACCTTCCTGCTCCTTTTCACACAGCCTGTCACCAGTGTGGTTCTCCACATTCATTGCCCCTATTTTCTTTGAAAAAGAGAGACCTTACACTTCTGACTCTGACTGCACATTAAAATGTTCTGCTGTCTGGTTTCAAGCCATCTCCGCAGACAAAAACTGGAGTGGGAAATGCTGTGTGATTTAAAAAGCCACAGAATTTCATTAAACAAGCACAACAGACAAGTGTAGGTTTGACCATTTCTTTGCAACAATGGGTTATTTAAATTATTATCCCTCAGATGTCATAGAATGTGATAAATTTTATGGGGAAAACCCCCAATCAATTATTTCATCTTCCTTTATCCATTATAAGCTGAGATTGAATTGTCCAAACTCGAAAATTTTAAGACCTTTAAGTGAGACTGAGAGAAAGTATCTTCTTGGAAAAAGAGGGACAGAAGGTATAGTGTTTATTTTTAGGGGTGAAATTCAGGTCCTCTATCTAAGGGCTCTGGAACTGTAAATTTAAGTGTTGCAGTCTAGTCCTCCATAAAGGAGTTGGGTGCCTGAGCTCCTGTCCAGGTACATAAACACCTCTAAATTCCTCTGATTTCTGATTAAATTAATACTGTAAATGAGACTTTATCTATAGGCAATTCTTTGAACATGGAGCTTTAGAGACCGCGGAGCATGCCTGCAGTTCTTCCCCTTTTTAGGATCTAGTTTTTTCTTCAACAACTTAATTGTATTGAAATATTCAGAATTTTCACCTGAAGTAAATTAGCATAGCAAGCTAATTGATAGAAAAGAGGTAGTGATGTCCAGCTAAGGGTCTGTCCCTCCCCCCAAAATAATTCAATATTAATATAAAAGTATTTTAAAGATCTCCTTGATGAGAAAGCCAAGCAAAATCAGATTTATTAACAGCCCCCCATTTCAGAAAAGCACTGAAGAAGCCATATATTCTCATGGCATTAAATAACAAAGTAGGTTGAAGTTAACTTGGGGTTTATCAGCCAGCACTACTTTATTTGTAACAGAGTACCACTTGGATTTTAAAAAAAAAATATAAAATGCTTCCAGGTAATCTAATGAATTTCCTTATTAAAACTAATGTTCCTAACTTATGCATATGTATTAGCCTCCTCCTGAGTATTAAACTGTGCTCCTGAAATCTTAATTCCAACTTCTCACATTGCACAAACAGACAGAGTACTGCTCCTCGGTATGCAAAACAACTATCAAGGGGTAATAGCTGGCATATGGCTTATTTTTCACTCACTGTACTTCATGCTCTAAAAGTCCTTTGCCTTCCCTCTCAGCTGAAGGTTATAGTCTGCTTGTTTACTCTCACATATTTGTGTTTCTCCAACAGGATTATTCACTTCGCTAAGAAATTAACAGTTGCCCATGTGAAACTGATTAAAATTAGAGAAGCATCACTTCCGAGTGGTTCGCACTTAGTAATTTGTTACTGCGCCAAATCCAGTTCATATTTAATGTAATTATTGAGAGAAGTGGATGTCTGTGCTCCTAGAAGAACATCTTCCAAAATTCATCTGAAGGAACATTTTTCCTGAGCTTTGCTTCGCCTTGGGTCCTGCCTTCCTGTACAAAATGATCAGACATGTAGTAATTTAGGAGAGTGCATGAAATTCTGGTGGAAGTAACTTTTTTTTTTTTTTTTTTTTTAAGAGAGATGGAGCAGACATTAAACTCCTTCCTCTGTGTTTTCTCTGACAAAGACATCAATGGTCACCTTTTGCTCTCTTCTGTCACTGGAACCAGTTTCCTCCAGAGCTCACTCATCTGATGAATTTTTATGATTCCATGGGAGTGTTTATTTCCTTCTGTGGACGTCAAAGGCAGTGACTGTCTCAAGATTAGACCTCTGAGCATTAAATTAGGACACATCAATCACATCCTGAACTCTTCTTCTCCCTNCAGCCAACCACTCAACTAACCAACCAACCACCCACCCACCCAACCAACCAACCAACCAACCAACCAATCAACCAACCAATCAACCAACCAAAAATCCCAACACAAAATTGCTTGAAAGTAGAGAACTTGTTTCAAGCTAGGGAACTGATTTTCCCTCCTCTTCAAAACAAAAGCTGGATTTCACTTCATCTCCTTATCTGCTGAGTATTTTGGGCCTTATCCATATCACTGGGACCATCCTATGGGGCTATAACACAGGATTTAGTGCATTATGACCTTGTAGCACAGCCTAGGGTGGTGACAGGTTCATCACAACATGGGAAGGATGTGGAGCTGTTGGAATGAGTCCAGACAAGAGGATGCTTTGAGGGCTGGAGAACTTTGCTGTGGAGCCAGGCTGGGAGAGCTGGGGGTGCTCACCTGGGGAAGAGAAGGCTCCAGGGAGAGCTCAGAGTCCCTTGCAGGACTTAAAGGGGCTCCAGGAGAGCTGGGGAGGGACTGGGGACAAGGGAGAATGGCTTCAAAATGAAGAGGAGAAACTTGGTTTAGAGTCTAGGAAAAAAATTCTTCCCTGTGAGGGTGGGGAGGCCCTGGCACAGGGTGCCCAGAGATGCTATGGCTGCCCCTGGATCCCTGGAAGTGTCAAAGGACAGGTTGGATGGCGCCTGGAGCAATCTGGGACAGTGGAAGGTGTCCCTGCCCATAGCTGGGGGTGGGACTGGACAATTTTTAAAGTCCTTTCCAACCCAAAACATTTTATTATTCCCATTTTATGATTTTTTGGAACCTGTACTTTATACTTCTGATCCTCTTCTCCATGTCATGGTGCCTTTACAACCATAGGCGTTTTCCAGAGGTTTTTGAAAATTTGATTGATGGAGTTTCAGTTTGTACATTGCTTAGCATGAAGTTATATGACCTCTGCACTTTCCTGTAGATGTTGGCATTTCTCTCCCTCTTTTTCACTTAAATCTCTTATGAATTCCTTCAAAAAGTACAAACTGTGGCCATTAGGATTGAAATTGTAACATAAATCAGCCTTGAAAGCGTGAAAAGGAAAACTAAAAAAGAAAAAACCCTTATCAGTCCCACACGTTGTTTTGATCATCGGGCACTTGCAGTGCATTTAAATTAGTTTATTCAAATTGTATGAAATCTCTGCTTTCCTGACTCTTTTGATGTCAGTCATAATAGGCTGTAGAAAACATTTCCTGTATTTGGTTTGGAGCATTCTATTACCAAGTGTATAATGACTTTGGAGGAGCTGAATCCTGAGAATGAATTACACTAGAGAGTAACTTGCAGAATTTCTCCGTTATATTTTTTGCTGTGTGCATATTATGCTGCTTTAAGGGTAACTTAAGAGCACTTTTGGTTTTGGTAGACAAAATAACACCTCCAGGCAAGTGAGCTGGAGTTTTTTTCCTATCAAAAATACGTACTTCTCAAGCAAAATATAATTCATTTCCTGCTTTACATTCCCAGGATATCAACATTTCACATTCAAGTGAAAAATAACATAGAAAATGGCTTTCTGAATTTATGGAATCTGAATAGTATAAATTCACCAAAACAGGTTTGAGCTTTGGCAGGGCAAAAATGCACTCTTTGCTTTAAAGTGCGGGTAGAAGTGGCTGCGTTTCAGCCAGGTTGTTTGTAAATGTCTAAGTTAAGAACCTGTGGGTGCTTCTGCAGTTCTGCCAGAGGTTTTCAAATAAATAGAGAGAAAAAGGGGGAGAGATCCTGCTCTGGGCATTGCTCTGGGTGTCTGTAACTATAGGAGGCATCTGGTGCACAGGAAAATTTGCCATTGCTGCCCTGCTTGGCAAATATGTTCCAATTTACCAGCACAAGCCTGGTCTCTCAACTCTTTTGAAAGCTCAGGAGGATAAATATACAGATGGCATATGTTGTCTGTGAGATTAAAAAGAGAGCAAAGGATGTGGAAAAAAATCACAGTAAATCCACTTCTGTTAGCCCCAAATCATTGTACAGTGATAGCGACGGGATGATTCCTATTTCTTTGTATGTGGAGTTTGAAGTGAAAACAAATTAAGTGGAATCTTGGACTTTGGAGCTACAGAGTTACAACAATGACAAAATAAAATAAAACTATCCAAAATGAAATTGAAAAAAAACCCAGAGAACAGTGGATGGAAAGCATCAGTGTTGTGGAAGTTTTTTGAAAGTTCTATACTCACAGTGACAAAACCAAAAGGAATAAAAGCTAAAGGAAAGCAAAAGTAATTTGTTTTTTCTTCCATCAGGTCTTGCTGAGGACGAAAAATAAAATGGCCTCATTTTTGTATAGCAACAGCAGAGAACTGAATGTTCCTTCTTGGACAATTTTTTAAGTAGAAAGATTAATATCTTACAGAAAATTTCACCAACCTGCTTTTTTCTCTGATCCCCAGCCTGCAATCAAGCAAATTAGAGAGCTGTATGTTGTTACTATAGTAATAAATGTGGCAGTGCATAAAAAGAAATTGGGCAGTCTCAGATACATCTCTCCCAGGGAAAATGGAAATACAATTTTTCATAATTTTGGCCACCCAGTGCTTTTGTAGCTGTGGGTTCTAAGAAACTAATGTTCCCATGTCAGTGCAAATGTTTTCCTGCTCATTTGTCATTTTCAAAATGAGCAGACATTTGAATCAAAGCTAAAAGTTGTTCCCAAATTGGTGGTGTAAGCAAGGAGACAGCACTGACAGTACAATTTATGTTGACTTGTGCTAGACAAATCTCAGCATATTTGATGTCTTCTATGCCAGCTTTTTTTTCAAGCTTTGAATTGAATAGATTCAAAAAGAAAGAGAAATAAATTTACACTTTGGTTTTTAATCTGCATTTCTTTGTGTTTGCACTGATGGATTTTGTCCACATTTTTGTATGTAATAGATCTGTGCTTCTGAATCTTCATGGACAGTTTGTGTGTTTAAATAGTTGTGTGTTTATACATAGCAGTCAGATTCTAAGGATAAATTAGTCTGGGTTGAATTAAAATTAAAAACTACCATGATGACAAATAGAACTAAAACATAACACAGCAATCTTTTTTCTAAAAAAATAAAATTAATAAGGATGATCTAAAAATAGAATTTAATACACAATTTGAATGACAACTCATTAATTGTAAGTAAAAGACTAGAGGACTAGAGGCAACAGTGAATTCCAGTCTTTATGTTGAAACATGAAAAAACAAAAATCTCCTTTTGAGACATATTTTTTGGCAGATACTGGCCCACCAGGACCATGAACCCCTTTGGATTAGAGTGTCTGGGTTTGGCAATAAATACAGCAAAAGGCCTCAAGCAGGGATTATTTCAGAATCCTGCAGTACAGCATACTGAGCTTGTCTCACTCTTTGTCCATCACCCTTGTGAAAAACAGATGTTCAGTTTGCATTCCCTTTTGGTTTTCCATCAGGAGAATGACCTGACCTGTGCAATGAAACCCCCAAGCTGAGAAAAACCCCCATGAACCACCTGTGCCTCTCTCTGATCCTCCTCCCAAATTTCAGAGCAAGAGCCGAGCTCTGCCTCCCACAGCAGCCCCAGTGCCAATCACAGAACAAAGATTTCCATTTGTTAAAGGGATTTTTTGCAACGCTCATTCCCTGGGTTTGCTCCACCCTGCTGAAGATCTAATTCAGACTGATATTTACCTTACAGCAAATTCCCAACATCGTGCCTGTGACACCTCCACCTGCTCTCATCCAAAGGCATGAGCAGCTTCATCCCTACATCTTCCCACCCTTCCTCCCTCTGTGTGCAGGTCAGATGTGTCTCCCCTGACACAAATCCTGCCTGTAAACCCAAATCTCTGTGTCAAAGCAAGGAGCAGATGACACAGTTTAACACGTGGCCAGAGTGTCATGAGCCAGGTGTAAATGTATAAAACTCTGAGGGTCCAGCCCTTGCAGATTGGTTTAAAATAATCTTGATGAGATTGATCTTCAGAGGTGTTTGGTAAAGTAAAAGGTTTAATAAATGAAAAATAACAAACGTTACAGAAAACAAAAGAAAACCTGCACACAGGTCTCCAAGAAAACCTCTGACACCCTGCTAGAAACACTCCAAAAAGCCTCTTAGTTCCTTTGTGCTCCTTCCTAAATATTGAACGTTTTAGGAGGGACAATTTGGCTTGCAGCCAATACATAGAGGTGCAGGATTTGAAGGACAGGCACGAAGTCCAGCAGGCTCTTCTCTCTCGGCCCNTGCTTCTCTCTTGGCCCTGAGCCAATTACAATGAGAAGGGCACAGAACTTTCTAGTTAAACTTCCTAAAATGTCTAAAGGTAAACTGAAACTCTTTCCTTATACAGAGATGCCCGCTCGGGGGTGGGGGATGCTTTACTGCAAGCAGATCACAAAATGTTGCCTTGCTTCTGCAAGACACAAAGAAAAGGCACAAGAGGCTGACCTAAAATACTTTATCTGTGGTGTGCATACATAGAAGGCAGGATTTGAAAGATTTAGCTGGAAAGAAAAAACAAACAAACAAACAAACAAAAAAAAACCACCAAAAAAACCGAAAAAAGAAAACCCAAACAAAAACCCCAACTCTAAAATATTTATCAGGGGAGTTTTTTTCACTGGCCAGAGTCTCCTTTAGGAGAAAACATCTTTATAGAGGAATGACATCATCTCACACCCTGCTTCTGGTAAAAGGGGCTTTCTGGTTGCCAAATTGCCTGCATGCAGCAGCATATTGCTGACAGGGAAGCTGTCACTGGCAGAAAGCTGTCATCTGGCAGAAAACGTGCCTGAGTGTCTGAGGAGCCAGGGAAAACACAGCACACAGCTTCTGAGTGACTGCATCTCTGTGCTGCTGGCTCTCCAAAATGCTGTTCACTTCGTGGTGCTCTGCTCTGAAGGTGTGAAAAAATGAGGCTTTGGGGCTTTTTATTCAGCCTTTGGTGAAAAATATTTTTCACATGTCAGGTTCTAGTAAAAAAAAATAATGAGGGGAGGTGAGTTATGGTTGTTCCTTATTTTTTTTTACATTTTTCTGTTGTTGGGTGGTGCTTTTAAACATGTTCTTAGTCTAAAAGTCAAGGGATTTTGTTTAATTCTCTAATTTGCCACAGACTTTTTGTATAACCTTGGTCAGGGCTTGGCTCTTTTCTCTTCTAGTTGACCACCTTTACAGTAGGAAAATTATATTAAAGTCATAATTAAAATTATCAGCAGTTATAGGTGGTTTAGAAATTGAAGTAAAAGTGTCCAGAACAATTACTTAGAGAGATACCTGTAATGATTAAACATGCATGGTTATTTGGTTTTGGTTTTTGTTGATTGGGGTTTTTTCCCCTTTAAAGGAGTGTCTTGGTTGTCCTTATTTTTGTTTTTTCAGTGATTTGAGGGAGAGTTTCTGTTGCCAGCCTTTCATAAGTTTTCTTTCTTAGTCTGGAGAAATTTCTGAGCTTTGCTGAGTACGTACCCTGCCAAAAAAATTGTTTTTCTTACCACTTTATCTGTCAACCTGACTGCCTGTCAAGGTATCTTGATGCTACAGGGATGAGTAATGGGAAGGTTTCAGTCAAAGCACAGTCTTACCAGAAAAATAGAAAAAAAATCCCATTATCTCCTGGACTGGACTGTGAAATCAGTGGCTAAACCTCTCCTCAGTTGTGTGAGGACTGTGTGCAATCACTGCCTGAGTCACTGAAACTTCTCCATTATATCAGTAATTGCACATAACTAAGCCTTAGGCAATAATGTAGTTCCACATTACAAACTCATTTTCACTCAGTGACAAAGTTCTCATTTTTGTAGATTAGAAGTAAAAAAACGTATCAGCAAACATTACTTTATGGCCAACAATATCTTTGTCACATCTTTTTTGCAGAAAATTGTAAGATTTGTATGTTGATGATCTTAGAGGTCGTTTCAATATAAATGATTCGATGACTGTGATTCTGTGGTTAAGGAATATAAACTCTAATGTCTCCCATTTTAAACATGGCCTGCATTACCTTTAGCATTTGTGTGGAATCAAAAATGTGAAACATAACTTAGGTGTTTATGTGCTTGATGGCAAATATGTTGGGTTTGCTGAAATACTTATTCAAGTTAGATAGTAAAGACTGGAAGGTAAAATCTGACCTCTAAGGCCAGTTTTCTGTGGCTGAAAGCAACCACAGAACTGGTATGGAAAATAGGATTTATCCCATCTGATTTTAGCTATTGGAAATTAAGCTAGTCATGTAAACTCCCTTTGAAATCTGAGGGAGGGGCAGATTTTTTTCAAGATCATGCCATAGCAAAATTCACATCTAAAGGGAAATCTGTGCCTTTCCACTGGTTGTGAAGGAGTTTGATCACAAGGTTAGACTAAATAACTAACCCTGAGATGAGTGAAGTTATAGATTGAAAGAATCACAGAATGGTTTGAGTTGGAAGGGACCTTAAAATCACCCAGTTTCACCACCTGCCATATAGGGACACCTTCCACTGTCTCAGAGTGCTCCAAGCCCTGTCCAGCCTGGCCTTGGACACTTCCAGGGATCCAGGGGCAGCCACAGCTTCTCTGGGCATCCTGTGCCAGGGTCTGACCACCCTCACAAGGAAGAATTTCTTCAGTCTGATCTTCTAACAGAGGAGTTCCCTAAGTATTCAATCCATCTATCCCAAGTTCCCAAACACTTCTCAAGTAAAACTAAAATGTGATTCATAAAAAGGGCTTAAGTGTTTAGATCCCATTTAAGCGGCTTTGAAAGCCCTAGAGAAGCATCTCTTTCCATCCCGCTCTTTACCTGTAACTCTGAAACTGTTTTGAACATCTGAACTGAACTTCTAAATGGTGGAACTGCCATATCTGTACTTGTATTTTCCATGCCTTCATCCTAATTTTGTTAAGTCCCTTCCTGTCATGACATCTACAGAAACACCTACATGTGAACGATAAGAAAATACCATGGAGCAAGGACAATGTGGGGCTCACAGAGGATCAGGACTAGAGGCATGAAAATGGGATTACTGGGGTAGAAATGTGTCAGTAGGGGGAAACACACGCTCACACTTGTTTGGAGAGGGATTATTAGAAAAAAAGAATCATTAATTGCATCATCAGGTCCTTAGAGCTGTGCCAATGGTGAAGGCACAGTGTGTGGCTCCAAACAATCCTGACTGGAGTGAGGGAAAAATGATGAGATCAGATTCTCACTGAGTCAGTCTGTTGTTGGGAGAACTGCAGGCAGTGGATGAACTAAGGAAAGAATTGATTGAAATTGGTTATTATGAAAGAAGGATTAGCAGATGGAGTAATTTTCCAAAGGGATCAGCCTCAGAGCAATCAGTAATTAACTGCTTCACTAAATATTTTGCCACACTAAGTACAGTTCCTGAAGATGCGTTTTCAGAGACACATTCAGTATGGTGCTGGACTGGAGAGTCACCAGAGATACCCTCAAGAAAGGTCAATGGATAATGGAACAACAAGGAGTGGGATCAGAGATGAAGATCATGGGTTTGGAGAGCAGCACAAAAAATCTTGTTTTAAGTGGAAATTTGTCATATGAATAACCAGCAAAAGAAATTACAGAGAATGAGCAGTACATGTGTTATCAAAGATGCCAAGGAAAGCATCCAAGCACTGAAATGCAGGGTGGATGTGGGAAATTGCTGTAACTGTCTTTGCTCCCCTTTGGGCCAGGGTTATTTGAGACTCCTGGCATAATTCAGTCTTTAGACTTGTCCAGAGACTCTACCCAAAGAACAGTTTGAGTACAACCACTCTGCCTGAAAGCCTAGGAAATTAAATGATACAGGTGAGAGTGTGTCACTTACCTGGAGGTCAGGTTATGGTGAAATACATTAGCACAGACACAGCTGGAAACTGCTGCCTAAGTTAATACGAATACAGAGTATTCTAAAAAGTTTCTTCAGTAAATGTACACCACATAGTAAATTTGGCATCAATCCCCCACCCCAGGAGAAATGTGCTTTTCCTGGCTTGTCACAGACAGCACTCAGTGGCCAAGTTGAGCATGTTTTGAAGGAGGTCCAATACTGTGACAGACAATTTTATGCCTCCGTGTGCTCGACTTGTTGATGCAGAAGACCCTGATTTTTCAGGAAGCAGTACCCAGGCAGAGCTCCAGCACCCTCATCCCTTAGGCTTCAAGGTCTGTGTGCTGACACAGCCTTTTCACTATCAAGCAGTGCCTGAAAATAGTAGAAAGCAGATGGTGCTTCCTCACTCTCCATTAGAAACAAACAGCAAGAGGAGCATTCTGGCAGTTTTCACTTTTCACTTATGCACTGGCACCACTGTGAAAATCTGATTGAGCCTCCTTAGTGGTTAATATGAACAAACCTGAAATTAAACCATATTTCAGGCACCTCACTGAGAGGGAAGGCAGCTACTTAAATACACCACACAAAACCCCGGTCTGGTTCCTTTTCAATTTTATTTCTAGAAATACTGCGACTCTGCTGATTTCATTAGCAGGGTACATAGGGCTACATCCAAAGATGAATTAATTAATTGGAGAAGGACTCCTTCACTCTACACTCTGCTGTTCATGTCCCATTCAGCTTCCCCTGCACACAGCTCCCTCCTGGGTGACAGGAACAAAGCCAGAGCTGGTGGCAGTGCAGCAGTGCCCTGAGCAATCCCTTGTCCCATCCTCTGGCCATGCTTTGATTCGTACTCCAAGCCTCTCCAAGTCAATTCCCTGCTGACGAGCCAGGAACAGGTGAAATCTTTACCATCAAGAGCTGCAAAGTTGAAAAGAAACACTGATACACACCCTCAGATAGACGGTTGTTCTGCAGAGGTGAAGTTAAAAAAAAAAATAAAAATCCTTTAGTCACTTTAATAGTCACTGAAACAACTTTTATTTCTAATAAGACTCTTCTTTGTGCGTTAGACATTGTATCCATCATTTTTCCAAACATCCTCAGTTATCCATCCCCATTGCCCTTCTTTCTTTTTTTTTCATTTAATGCCCCTCAGACATTGTAATTTCTCTTTTATTTTTATGAGGGGATTATTTCTGGTTTTTATGAAACAGCTTCATAAGACATGAGCAGAATTATGGATCAGTTCTCAAAAATGTTTCAATATCTTTGATGTGCTGTAATTAGATGACAAGAAATGCAGCCTTTCATGTGTGTCAGCTGGTTGGTGAAGGAAAAACCAATAGCTTATTTATAAAGATTTTTTATAATTTTTTTTTTCCTGAAGAAAAACCAATACATAACTTGAAACCCTTTGATTCATTTCATTAGGCTTCAGACCTAAAATCCTCAAAACAACTGGTGTATTTCCACTTAACAGACTATGACCTTGTACACTTCCAGTAACCCCTGTGCCCTGTATTTAAATTCTATATCCTGATTTTTCAGCCAGATTTTTTTTTTATTATTATTTTTCTAAGCAGGACGTAAATCAAGCCTTGCCTAGCTCAGACCTATGTACACCAGTCTTGCATACTGCCTTACCAGCTCAGGACTTAGCCTTTGTCTGGGGAAACAAATGTTCAAAAACCTGGTGGTGTGCAGGAGAAGAGCTAGAAAGATAGGTTACTTTTAAAAATTCGAAATAGAGTGAGTTTCTTATTCTTATACCCTTTGGAAAAAAAGAAGTCATGAGCAGTGGTAGAAGACATCTGCTTGGACTAAGACAAAGGGATTCAGAGAGTTTCAGAGAAAAACAAGCTGAAAAAAAATCCAGATTTTTTTCCTCATTAAATCTTTCTGTCTTGGGAGAATCATTCCCTGAACAACAAAAAAAGAAGATTCTTAATTCTTAACAAGTGCTAACTTTCATCAGTAGAGGCATTTTCCATGAAGATGTGAGTTTATTGGTCCCAGGTATGAGAAAATGGTTGCATGTGAAGAAAGGGTCAGCAGTGGGGACCTCCAAGACAGGATGTACTTTCAACAGCCTTGGCACAGCCATGAGATTCCTTCATCTTCTTTTTCCATGGAAAGAGAATTCCAGACTAAAGAGAAAAGCCCAAGAGATGAAGTGCTGAAGCTGAGACTGTGAACTGAGGAAGCTTTGTCTTTCCTTTAGGTCTCACTATCTTTTCCATGATTACTAACATCCTAAAATTTTAAGCAATCCCCACCACGATCCCTGGGAATTTCACAGCACCATGTCATGTCTCTAGGTTGGTGTAGCAGCTTGTCTTGGTCTGGAAAGACAGGTGTCTGCTAAGGAAGGCAGGAACCTCCCTTGGAATGGAGAATGTAAACCCCCTCCCTCCGAATTATTACAATTTTGAAATTAAGGGGCTCTCAGGCAAAGATATGGGAATAGGAATTACAGTCCTTTACTAGGAAAATTAAAATAAAAATGTAGTAGCACAAAACCCCAAACAAACAAAAAGAAACCACTAACAGAGTGAGAATACAATCTGACATCCTGTTGGTCAGGGTGTTGGTGTCAGTCCAATCAAGTCCTCCTGCAGTGACAGATGTGGTTCTGTTGGAGCACAGATGATCCTG
>VXBB01002836.1:0-15456 GCA_013399915.1 Illadopsis cleaveri | reverse complement strand
GATAGAACTGCCTGAGTCTGTGCCTTTGTGTTTTTCAGTTTGAGCCACCTTATTATCATTGCAGCCACTGTTCTGGGCAAGAAAATGCAACCAGCTGTCTGTGCATATTTAAAATACTCAGAATTTTGTTTTGATTTTTTTTTTCTCCAGGTATTTTGCCTCAAAGTTATAAAAGCAAGGAAAGATGAAGTGGTTTTTTTTACTATGAATCCAAGTTCTAATAGTTTAGTGTGTCTTAAAAAAAAAAAAAAAAAGAAATTATTTCATAATACTTTCAACTTGGTGTGTCTAATTCTTTCTTCCCTCTAAGGCCCTTTATACTCCAAATTTTATATCCATTGCTCCAGTAAGTGTATACATTTATTTTCAAGATGTTTTTATCTTTTTTTGTGCATTTTGTGATGCATAAAACCAATTTGCTGTTTTCTCCTAGATGCCAACACATCCTTCCCATCTGCCCCTCTCACAGGTGATAGGAAAAAGTGCCAGGCCAGAGCACCAGGATCTGATTTAAAAATTTTAACCGTAAGTGAAATTCTTTCTTCTGAAAATAAGAACATTAATAACCAGGATTGCTCCTGAATGAAATTCCTGTCATTGCTGTGCTTCCCTCGCAGGTGTCTTCCACGGGAATGGGCTTTGGAATTCTGTAGGTAGACATCAAACTTTTGTTATTTCTTTTCCACTTTTCTTTTCACTTCCTCTCTGCCTAAAAGGATATTTAAAATGCACCAGACATTGATATTTTCCACACAGGAGTCTCAAGACTCCTCCAGGAGATTCGGAAGCGTGTGTAAATAATTCAGCCAGGCTGGAGGAGTGAATCCCTCAGTCCCTTCCAATGCACTTACATTGCCTCAGACCAGACTCTTTTATCATTGTAGCAGGAAAAATTACTAAAATCAGAACTTTTTTAATTTCATCTAAGTTCCAGGGAACCTTAATTTTGTGAACAGGCTGAAAGGGTAAATAACAAGTTCTGATTTTTCTTTTGAATTCCTGCTATTTACTGAACTAGCAGGAGCAGCAGAAATTCAGGCTCCTGAAAATCACTCTTTGCTGCTTTTCTTCAAAGGCAAAGGCAAAATATGCACAAACAGCATTCCTCGGAATAATTAAAGCTCAGCTTTGATCTCCTCCTCCCACCTCATCCCACAAATGCAGCAGGCAGTGCCCACTTCATGGTAAAATCCTTGCAGTTGCTGTTAGGATACAACCTTGAATCATTGAAATAATTTCAAAGCTGTCTTATACATATCAACTCATTTATGAACTAGGGAAATGAGGGGAAAGTGAGTGAAAAATTCTCCTTTAACTGAAATTATATTAATTTTGAGTTAAGGCTCTAGAAATAAGCTGCATTCATTCTGCATTCTTTTCATGGCCTATTTCATTGCCATGTGGAATTTGTGTGTATTGTACAGGAAATTAAAAAGTACCTTCTTTTTTGATGATGATCTCTCTCTGTAGACTGTATTTGTATTTGTACGAGGCCAAATTGCAGCCTCATCAAGCAAAACCTTATCCAACCGTATTTATACAAGTTCTTGAGCTTCAGATTTTAAATGAAGCACTTAAATGAAAATATTTATACTTAAATAGAGAGTATGGAGAAAAAAGTTGTTGGAAGTTGGAGTCCTTTTCTGTTGGAACTCTGGTCACTGAGAATTTCAGACTTTCTGTGCTGACAGGCACTGACCCCCAAGCAAACACTGCATTGGACCTGAGGCCTTGGAAAAGGCTCCCAAAACTGAGTGACAGCACTGGGATTGTGGGTGTGGAGTTTGAATAGAAGTGTGTGATATCACAGGGTGAAAAACTTAGAGTTTATGATTTTAGAATATAGTAATATATACAAAGTAAGATGGAGTATTTAGCTTGGAGGCTGAGCCCTTTTTCACCTTCTTCTCCATGGGTTTGGGTGATATCTTGTGATTGGATAGAAAAATTCACATTGCAGGCCACGGGTGGTTGGTTATTGGGTTAAAAGTAAAAATAATGTAGGTGTTATTTCATAATTGGACAGTTTATCATTAAAAGACCTTGTAAAGAAAGACATAGGAGCTATTTTTACTTAGTTAGCCAGAAGTGCTATAGAACTCACAGTTTGTGAAAGTGTGACATAGATAAGAATTAATAAACATCTGAGTCTGAACACGAAACACTGTCTCTCAAGCATTTAATCCTGACTCTGGCAGAAAAAGAAGATAAAAAGCAGATATTTTCTTCACTGAACACAAAGAATTGCAGATATTCAGTTACCACCTACTCATGAACAGAGAGGGAGAAGCAGAACTGTAATTGTGGGATTATTTCGTGCTGATATTGCTGATTTCTCAGTTTTTAAAGATCTAATCTGAGTTTATTATTGCCTGAATGAT
Organism: Illadopsis cleaveri; assembly: GCA_013399915.1. Lineage (NCBI taxonomy): Eukaryota > Metazoa > Chordata > Aves > Passeriformes > Timaliidae > Illadopsis > Illadopsis cleaveri. Next base: position 13,075 of record VXBB01002836.1, on the reverse strand, counting down.
TTTATATTTAAGAATTCCTTGTCCAAATCTTTCTTAAAGAAATTCCACTGAGGTCAGAGCCAGTTCCTGCTCTCAAAGTGCAACAATGCCCCAGGAGTTTGGGGACATCAAGGAAGAGCCGGAAGGTGCAGTGACACTTTTCTTCCCGTTACCTTTCCATTCTGCTTTCCAGGAGCAGTAACACCCTCAAAATGTGATGAGGATGTGTTGATTTACAGGATTGTGGGTCATGAAACCCGCATCGGTTAAATCAAATTATCTTGTGGGACCAACATTAAGTTATTTCAGAGGAGAGTGCAAGCTCACTGAAATCTCTCCTCCTCTAGATTTTCATATTTTTGAGGAATATATATATTTTGGGCTCAGAATTACTTTTTGGAGATTAAGAGTTTTTTAGGAATTTTTCCGAGCCTGATATTCCCGCTCTTTTTATTGGGACACAAATCAACAACTTGCGTGTCCACACAGAAAAATCCAGATTTTGATACTGGACCCATTTAAAGACTTTTTCCCTCCCCCTTTTCATTGTGAGACCTACATGACAAAGGGTTAAATATCCTCTGTTTCCTGACAAGATCTGGTAGTCAGCTGAAAATGAAAGACTGATCTCAGGACAGCATTACTATCAAGTGGGAAGTAGGGAGTCACTCACAAGCCACTGCGATTAAGGAATCACTGATATGGATCCTGATTTGGATCCCACAAGGATCACTGAGACCAAACCCTGGCCCTGCACAGACACCCCCAAAATCCCACCCTGTGCCTAAGAGCATTGTCCAAACACTTCTTGAGCTGTGTCATTTCACAAAAAAGACTCCTTGACTGACCCTATTTTAGAGAAAAGTACATTTTTTTAGAATGGAATTTAACCAACGTTTTAGTCAGATATTTTATTCAGATATTTTAGTCAGATATTTAGTCAGATATTTTATGTTTGATATTTGTCCAAGTACATTTAGAAGTACAATGAATTTCTCTCCTTTCTCCTGTTTATTTTTACCTTCTCTGAAAGCTTTTGTTGCCCCTGGGAACAAAGCAAGAAGTTTTCCTGCTTTGCAGATATGCACAGTTGCACTAAATAAACCTGCACTTCTGTTTGGCTTTAAACCCACAGATACCAGTTATGTTCAGGATGAGCAGTTTGTTAAAGCTGGGATGAAAATAAACAGCAGCAAAGAGGAATTTCACAAAAGACAGGGAATTTAAAGAGTAATACCATAGTGGTTAAGGCTTCAGTGTGAGAAAGGAAGAAATGAGCAGCGTTTAAAGGACTGTTTCTGTGAAATAATGAGTTTCTATTCCTGCATCATCTGGCTGACTGTAGCAGATTCAGCTTTATCCAGCATCTGTACATGCTTGTGTTTGTGGGTTTTAGCATATTGTTTATAGAATAAGTTTGGCCAGTACTGAAAGAGGGGCTCGATCCAAACCCCACTGTAATATTTATGTTCATTCCTGGCAGTTTTGGGGCAATATTTTTACAGCTGCATGAAATGACTTCAGTAATGTTGAGTGAAGTGTTTGTGGGGAGTGGAAAATACCTTTTTTTTATTAAAGGATTCTTAAAAGCAAAACCAAAAGACAAACCAGGAGGAGTTTCAGGCTCAGCATTCACACCATCTTTGTAAGAGAATTACAAATAACCTTTTAGATTTGCAGACTGATCCAGTCAGATTGGCAAATGTTACTGACACCAGGGATGATACAGGAAATTCTGTACTGATGTCACAACATGGCTTCAAAATGTCTGACAGTAAGAAAATTTCATCTTACTGCAATAAAATGTCATCAACTTTAGTGCTTGTGACAAACTCCTGCAATCTGGGATTTTCTAACCCAAAAAAGGATCCAGGCTGTAAAACACTCGATATCTCTGATTTAGCAATTGTGCCTTCTGGGAGCAGACCAGAGAAGGAAAAAGAAATCACTGTGATATCAGTTTTTGGACAGAGAGAGGAAAAAACACGTGTGCAGATAAAAGGAGGTTTCAGAGGGCACCTAAGCTATTTTTAGGTATTCAGTAACTGAATATTTGAGCAATCAGGAAGTTTTTAGGAAGCTTTATTGTTACGTCAGCATAGGATGAGCAGCCATTTAGCAGCTGAAAAACTTCATTACCAATGCTGTAGCTAGGAACAAGTCAAGACATTCCTAATGGGCCAAACAAGAAGGAAAAGGTTTAAAATTGCATATTAGTTTTAGGAGAAAACAGTGGATCTGATACCTTCTAACTCAGGATCACTGAGCAGCTCCAAGGGCAGAGTAATTCCTTCTCTCCTGTTTGTCAACCCAGTTGATATGTGACAAATTAGATTTTTCTCTGAAGGATGATCTGAAATGAAAAATGGGTTGATGAGGGTTCCCCACTCATGCCCCTAGGTGTTCCCTCATTCCACAGGAGTGGGGAAAGCTTTTCTCCACAGATTGCTGAGAGTTAGACTGAGGTGTGAAATGAAATGAAGTAGAAAATACAGGAGAAAATATCTCTTACTGGGAGAACCTTCAGCAAGGTTTAAGACATGAAAAAGCTTGAAGTCAAAGCTGGGATCATAGGTTAAACAAGGCAAAGATTAGTAAGAAGAGCATAAATGACCAGTTCATGATTTTTAGATGAACCAACAAGGAAGAAAAATTTTGGATGGCAGGGAGTTCAGAAAATGTGACTCAAAAATTTAAATACATTTTTTTTGGTAGAAAAATTTGAAAGGAGGGAATGGGAGAGGTTGAGGCATGCATGTAAAACCTACTTATAATCAACTAAACATGAAAACAAATAAATAATTTCTATACATTTTCTCCTTCTTTGATTTGATTTTTTTTTTTAGTTTTTTTTTGTTTTTTTAACTTGGCATATTTTCATCACTTCTGTAATGATAAGTGACCAATTTGCTGACATAAATTCTCAGGTTTGGTTTCTCACCCGAGATTCAGGTTGTTAAAAGTCCATGGCCCTCTAAAAGCCCTGAGCCGCGTCGCAAGAAAAAAGCGGAGTCCTTCAAGGCCTTGTTTTCAGGTTTCTTGTGCTGTTTATTAGTTGGTATCTCAGAATTTGCTCCGCACCCAGCCGAGGTCCGGACAGCGGCTGGGANCTATTTACTATTTTGTGCCAATGAATGGTACTTATACTAAAAGGATTGTTTCTACCGTAATCCAATCGCCTAGAACTACTTTGTGTCATCACCACCTCAGAAGATGGAGGACAAGGAAGAAGGAGAGGAACTTAGGGCAAGGCCCTAAATCCTCCATCTTGTCCCCCGTTTACCTCTATTCAAAGAACTCCTAAACTGCAAAATTTTTCACCCCATGCTGTGCTAAACTACTACTTTCACACTCTTGAGGTTTGTAATTCCTCTCTCCGTGTTGGAAGCCTCTCCCATGGACTAAAATCAGACCCAATGTCTTCCTGAGCTCTGTGCCAAAGTCTCCAACTCCCCTGGACCAGCTTCACCCCCCCCTGTCCAGGGTTCAAACTCCCTTTCTTGGGTCCCAGGTCATCCAAAGGGATGCCCTGGACTCTGACAATAAATGAGACTTTATATCAAGCAATTGGCAGCTACTGGAGATTTTGTCACCCAGTGTTCTGTGGTGTGCTGGGAATACACTGAGCACTGGGCAGGACACTATTTTCAGGATTTCAGGTCAGAAATTCCATGTTTACATCTTCCAGAACAATCCTATTATATATGCTCTGCAGGGAATAAGAGGGAAATGAAGCCAAAAATGAGCTTTCATTTTTGAAACAATTTGTTCTTCTGCAACACCTACTATTTAATATCCTCTGCAGGTGTTAAACCCAGGTATCAAACCCAGACAAAAGCAATTCTCGAGCCATGGGTGTGCAGCCACTCCAGCCCACAGAAAGCTGGAGCTCTACATGGAGCTTTTGTGCTCTGGGATCCACATGGGTGCACAGAGGAACAGATTAGAGGCTTCATCAGCTGGAAATTGATTACCCTGGTGTTGGTTTTGCAGCTGAACCAATCCCTCTGCCTGGCTGCAGAAGCACAAGGGGGAAAGAGAAGGTGAGGAGATGGGCATGGATAACTTTCTCCTCCAGGCCCCTGACACAGCTCAAAATGATGTCCAATTTTCATCCCAACGTGGGATTTAAGATGATTATTCTTGAATTTTTCTAATTGCAAAGGAGCTGTAATGTGTGCAGGGATGGAAAGCACAGGAATGTTTATTTGTGAGTCAGATTTCTCTTGACTTCGACAAGAGCCCTCAAGTGCTCACCTGCTTCTTCCTTGGCTGGTGAGAAACACTTCAACAAGAATAAAATCCTTGTTTTGCACCAGGTTCTTATTCAAATGAGTTTGCTTTTGTTTTGTTTTATGCCCTTATTGATATTTGCTTTTCTCTTTGGATTTTTTTGTTCCTCCTCTCTTTTCTAAACTGCAAATGTAAATAAAAAAAAAAAAAAAAGAGTCCAAATTAAGAAAAAACAAAGTGAGAACACTTTGAATCAATTCAGGTTGGCAAAGCCCTCTAAGATCAGAGTCCAACCATTAACCCAGCACTGCCAGGTCCCCCACTAAACCAGGTCCCTGAGCAGCAGCTCTTTATTTTATTTTCAGTCCTAGAGTAAAGGGATGCTGTAATGGAGAATGAAGCAATCAGGATGTCCAGACTGGGAAAAAAAATTAGATTTTTATATATATTTATATATATTATATTTGTATAGAATTTACATAAATAAGGTCAAATTCTAGGGCAAAGAATAATTCTAGAAATCGGATTGAATTTTTTCCCTTCTTTTATCACTCTGGATAATTGGGTTTTTTGGTGATTTTTTTTGGGGTTTTTTTGGTTTTTTTTGGTATTTGTCACTATTAAGTCCCAGGCAAATTGGAGCCCAGGGAAGCACTGAAATAGTATGGACTTTTTCCTCCAGTTTCTCCAGCAGGGAGCACATAAAAGTTGTTCTGTAGATGTTGGGGACGTGAGTGATAGAGAATCAAGGTGTGATGAATTTCAAAGCAGTGTATAAGGGGCTGTGCTTTTGAATCAGGTAATTCTCCAGATTTGTTGCTTCAAGGTGATTTCAAGTGCAGCAGATGCATGAAAATTCTGATGTGTGGATTTCATGGTGTGTTTTAGTGCATACAAATGTAAAAAGACTCCGAACGCCGTGGAGATAAAGCTCTTTTAAAATAAGAAAGAGGAAAACCTCTGCCTGCAGCAAGCCAAAATTGTGGATATTTTATTTTTTCCCCCCAGGCAAAGAAGACCACAAGAAGCTGGACAGCTACTGAAATAATTCCTGGCAGATTTGCATAACCTGCACTTTAAATCCTCAAATCACCAGCTGGATTAACTCACTGCAATGCTGCAAACTGTTGGGTGACCCAGGCTCTGAACCCAGGCCTTGCTTTGTCAATAAACTGCTGCAGCACTATTGACCAGAGCTTAAATGAATGTTTGCATGATCCAGCTTCAAAAGCTTGCAGAGCAAAAGGCATTAAATGTTCACGAGCTGGGGGGAGTTCAGAGAGGGCCAAGAGATAAACACATTATCCAGGGAGGGACTGGTGTGTTGGGATATGGGTATCCACATCTCTCACAACACAATGTTTTTTCTTTACATAGCCACAATTTACTGTCCAATTCTAAAATCCTTAAATATTAAACTTTCCTCACATTCATACCTCTGTCATTTAGAAAAGCAGGTTGTTTTATCTTGTCAGTCACTCTTCTTTATTCCTCTTTTTTTTTTTTTTGTCTTTAATCTATTCCTTCCTGTATTTTCTGCATTTTGTCAGCATTATTCAGATGCCTCGTGGGTAATCATAAATACAATTATGTCTTTAATATTTGGTAGGATCAAAATTCATATTTCCTGTTCCAGAGAAAATTGTTTTGTCAATCCCCTTTTTACACTCGGAAATATATTCATGGCGCCAGGCTTGGAGAACATTTAGATGGAGGTGTAGGCATAGAAATAATCTGGGAGTTTTGAGGATGTTGGTGACAAGGACATAAACAAATCAGCTCTATCACCAAATTCTTTATAATCAGAAAGATTATAGAAAAATGATAAGGAAAAGATCTCAAAACACTAAATCCCAAACAAACACAAAATAGGGATCAGCTGGTATCCTGAGGAGTTTCTGTGGTGTTTTTAATGGATTGACTGTACTGACTGTGAGATTTAATCCCCTGTAGTGCTGCTGGTCACTTGTCTTTCCCAGGACCTCAAGAAAGGTGCTCCTGTCCCTGGAAATTTATTCTCTCTGGGCTCTATTTAGTTTAATTGATTAAATCTTTGAATAAACACCTAATGCACTGAGAGGCACTGAGAAGTTCATTAATCTGTAGTCTTAAATTTATGTGTCCTGACCATCCAGGGAAATGCTACCCTGAATTACCAGTTTCTTCTCTGCTTAAAAAAACAAACATTTTCACACTAAATTTAGTGTTTCAAGCTACATCGCAGAGTCAGTTTTTACTGGTTTTGTTTTGGGTGTTTTTTACACATTGCTGGTAATTTTCCAGCCATGAACAGAGCAGGTGTGAGACCAGGTGTGCTATGCTAAGAAAATATTCAGAATTTTTAATGAGCCTTCAGGAGATGGAAATATTTACTGGAAATACTGCAGTTATCAAGGTTTCTTGGAAGTTAGGCTGCAGCTGCTGACTGGAAACTCATCTGGGCCTGAAGACACTGACAAATTCCCTTTTCTCCGTGGGATCCTGGGCTGACTGAACTCACAAGTGTCAGTGCTGTCAACTCTAAAGATGATTGCAGTGCATCAAAAAGTACAGGCACCCATTAATGTGTTCTTAATGGAGCTGCAATCCCTTAGTTCAGCACTATTTTCTCCCTCGTTTAATTCCTCTGCCAATCAGTATTTGGGGTACTACGCCCCAAAAATATCTCTTTTTTTAAAGCAACTTTTAAATAAATGTTAGTTGAACAACTGAAAATTAACATTTTATTCAGATTTTTCACAGAGTTTCATCCACCCAAAAGTTACATTTGTAGGAGAAGTGACTTTTTTTTTTTTAACCTCTGCAATTACAGGCCAAATCATGCCCCTGTGAAACAAATACTGAAAAAAGTCTACATAAGAGATTGAAATTTTCCTCCTATTCAGCCCTATAAATTTCCTTATAGGAGCCAAGATGAAAATATTTGGAAGCCTATAAAAGTCTCAGCAACTTTTGCACCTTTTCTCAAGTGGAAATTTCAGAGGGTGACTGGAAGAAACAAAACTCTGACTTCTCCATTTTCCACCTTTCTGCCTGTGGACTTCCATCCCCAGGGCTGAGGTTTAGTAGGGAAAGGGGACAAAACACAACCAGTGCTTTGTAAAATCTGAGCTGACAGCTGTCCTGGTTGTGGGTTTTATGGAGAGAAAACATGGACTCGTTTTTTTTCCATGCACTTCACCTTTTTCTCAGTGGAAGCTGCATGGATTTAACTCCTCGCCATATTTCTTCATATCCACTGTTGATACATTGCAGAATCACAGAAAGTTTAGGTTGGGAGGGACCTAAAAAAATCATCCAGTTCCACCCCCTGCCATGGGCAGGGACACCTTCCACTATTCCAGGGTGCTCCAAGCCCTGTTCAACCTGGCCTAGGACACTTCCAGGGATCCAGGGGCAGCCACAGCTTCTCTGGGCACCCTGTGCCAGAGACTCCCCCCCCTCACAGGGAAGAGTTTCTTCCTAATATCCAATCCAAACCCGTCTTCTGTCAATATGAAGCCATTCCCCTTGTCCTGTCCCTCCAGCCCTTGTCCCCAGTCCCTCTCCAGCTCTTCTGGAGCCCCTTCAGGCCCTGGCAGGGGCTCTGAGCTCTCTCTGGAGCCTTCTCCAGGTGAACACACCCAGCTCTCCCAGCCTGGCTCCACAGCAGAGGGGCTCTTTGCATCATCTTTTTCTTCCTCCTCTGGACTCATCCCAACAGCTCCACATCGTTCTTGTGCCAGAGCAGATCCCAGCACTGCAGGTGAGGTCTCACCTCAGCAGAGGATCATGACTGGGGAATAGATTCAGCCTGGTACCCCTGGTGAGTTGCCAAAAATAATCTAGCATTTAGTAGAAATATAAAGTAGAAAGATATGGAGAAATAACCAACCTGGTAGAATGTGGGGGGGGTTTTGACCCAATATTGCCTGAAGTACTTAAGTTTTGGACAGAGATCTTGCTCTTTATTCATGCAGCTCAGAAGAGCTCACTGGGAGTGTATCTGGACAGACAACCTTATCCAGCTGTTTATTTCTGGAGTAGCAGATTAAATACCCAAATTCTACAAATTTATATCAACCTGTCTGCTGTTGTGCAGGAAATGTCTTCCCTCCCAGAGGATTTTTACTGAATAAGGTTTCAGCTCCATCCAGAAACGATGCCTTACAGTTTGCAGTGCATGTTCTGTTTTAAGATTCCACCTCATCACTTCAAATCTCAGGATCCATTTCCGAAATTATTTCACCTGATTGGAGTTATGTAATGTCTCCCCTTTGTGTTTATAGTTTATGGCGTCTGATATATTTCCTGAGATCTTTAGGGTGCTCAAGGAGTGAGTAGGCAGCTCTCTGCAAGTATATTTTTAAGTCCTGCATTATCCCATTCTGATCACATTCAAAGCTGCTTCCATAGCAACACCTAAAAATATTAATTTCTAAAAATAAGCAAGTCCTTTAGTCTCTTACCACATGCAATTCTCCTTTTGTGGCAAACAAAATAATCACCTCTGTTATGTGAACTAAACTTTGGAAATGCTGTCATCAGTTTTGGTGAGATTTAAGTGACTTCCCGGATAGTTCCACCAACAAAACTGTCCTTGAGCAGTGACAATGATCTTTTAATTCTGCCAAAATACCTCCCCCCCAGAAACATGAGAAACCCTGTAAATAATTAAGATGGATGTTTTAAATTAAGAGATGAATTCTCTTCCTGCTGGAGTCAGGGATAGGTCTCCACACCCAAACCCAGATGGACTGGAAAGAGGAGGTGGGGCGTGAAATCCATGCAAATAACAGCCCCATTGTTTGCACTGGAAGGTAGCAGCTGGATTAACTAGATCTTAATTGGATTAAGATTTTAAACTGTTCTAGAAAAAACACAGAGAATTAGAAAACCTGTGGGCTGGAAACAGAGAGAAACATTACCCATGCAAGTATCAGTTATGGGATCTCAGCTCAGGGATTTCGCTCAATATTCCCCATTCTAATTATTAACTGCACTAGTCTCTCCTCAGCCTGTGTATTTTGGAGCTGAGGTGAAATAAGTTTTTCTGAAACAGGTCCCTGGAACAATCACAGAATCATGGAATAGCCTGACTGGATCCATTCCACAAGGATCATTATGTCCAGCTCCTGGCCCTGCACAGGACACCCCAAGAATCCCCCCCTGGGCCTGGGAGAAGACCTTTGTGCTTTAAGTTTTGTTCCCACTTCCAATTTTGAACTCCCTTGAAGGGGGAGGTTGGAGCTGAAACAATCACGGGATAAATGTTCTCCAGTTTTGCCGTCCTAAATCCAGAGATTTCCAATTCCCCATTTTCTGAAGAAACACTACAGGTGGTGTTACACTTCTGATCTGCAGGTTTGTTTTCATCTTCTCACAGAGGATTTTGGTTTAGGGGTCTTAATTTGAGAGGCTGGTGCTGGGTCAGGTGAGCTCTTAGGTTCCCTAATTCTCTTAGTAGAGAATTTCTTAAAGAGAACTAAATCCATAAATGACAAGCAAGTGTTTTACAGATGCCTTCTCTCCTGGCTGTTAGGACAATTCATTTCTGTAAAAGGACAAGGTGTTTGAATGAATATAAAAACATAATATAAGGTCAAGAAATGCTTGCTGAAAGCAAGGACTGTAACACTGCTGAAGAGCCTGTAACAGGAAATTCCTGAGTCTCGCGGATTTGAGGAGCTAAAACCTGCTAACCTCGGAAAATAGCACTAAAGACTTGTGGTATTACACAATGCACATATTTTCTGTAGAGATCTGTTCTTCGTGCTGTGGCAGAGCAATAGGAATGTTTTTTTCTGAATATGAGATGCTCATCCATAGTGGCCCTCAGCAAGGAGGATATGAGAGGGCTCTGGAATGAAGTGGATTTGGGGCAGGAACATTGTGTTTGATTACTCTCTTCAAGGAAACAAATCAAGTTTTCCAGGCAACTCAGCCTTGAAGCATCACTGATCCTTTTCCTACCAGAGAAGGTACAAGATTTCCAGTTGTCATTGAAACTGAGGAGAGGTGCAGAAGGTTTATTCTCCCATAGTAGCTCTGCTGGAATGCAGCAACCTCAAATTGCCTGGAATTCATTCCAAATCAACCACTTGAATTGTACCAAATTCAAGAATCCTCCCTACCTTTTCACATTTATTTTATTTCTCAGTGTCTCAAGTCCCTCATGTCTACAGCAATACCCTGACCTGGCTTCTGTATCCCCAAGCTCCCTCACTCCTTTGATGATCTCCCTGACCCTCAAGCACCACATATTGAGATTTTTGAGCAGAAAGGCAAGAAAAGACAGTGTTGATTGGGCATCTGGCCACAGAGCTTGTCTCAAATCTTCACCACTGGCATGAAAGAAATGACACTGGGGCTACCTGCAACTCCTGTTGGATTTTAATGTCTTTGAGATTCTGATATTTTGTCGAATACGTGTGAAATTGGCCATTATTAAGTGAAAACCATTAAAAATACACACATACACACAATGTGGTGGCATAACCTGTATTTCTTTGCAGAACCGAGCCATTCCCTGCCCACAGAGAAACAGGCACACACAGATCTCTCTTTCAGTAAGATTTCTTCATCACACAGTTGTCTAATAATAAGTAGGTTAATGGTAAGTTGTGATTCCTTTTTCAAGCTGGTTTTAAAAATGTTCATCTTCCTCTTCTGGCCTAAATATCCCATTAATTTTGCAACCCATTTGTCTCAGTGCCACCGTCAACATTCTTTTGTTTCATCCATCTGCTATGTCTTGAAAGACCTTTATGATAAGGACAGTTATGACTTACATCTCTATAGAGCATCTGCCACAGAAGCTCCCCAAAATGGAAAATTATTTAGACTGAAAGTATTACAAGATATTTCTGAGTAATTTCTATTTCTAAGAGTACAAGTTTTAAGCATACATTAAAATCCTCAACTTGGAGAATTTGTCAATGATGGTTGTTGAAGCAATTCACATAGAGGAGGTGTGACGGTTATTTTCTTTCTAAATTTTTTGTTATCCATTTTTTCCCCCAAACCCAGCTAAACTTATCTTGGTACCTCGGAGTGTAAGGTAGTTTTACTTGAAATCATGGAGCACAATTCTACTGTCTTGTTCTATCCCTTACATTGATCCTGAGCCAGGCAGGAATCAGGGAGTAAACATTCCCACCATGCCTGGAGACACAACGTCCAGGAAAATCTCTTTGGCTTGTTGACATGGATTTGTGGAACAGTCAGTCTCAGGGCACTGCTGTTGTCAGTTATTGATATTACCATTTAATACACTTCACTAATGAGTGGAACTGCAGCCTTGATCACTGATAGACAAACAAGCAACCCAAAGGAAAAAAAAATAAAAAATAAAAGAGAAAAACAACTGGTGGGACTGTGGATCCTCTTAATTGGACTCACCAATCATCTCATGGGGTAGCTAAGACTCAAAGGTCTGTAGCAGTATGGGAAAGATAAGCTGATGAATACAACAGGAGGGAAACATAGACACACATTTTTCACAGAAATTTCATGCAGGTTTTTCAATAGTGGATTTGCAGGTGAACCATTAGCACAGCTGCGTGGGAAGAGAGAAGGATTAGCAGTTTGTAAGGCTGAGAATTCAGACACACACACACCTACTTTCATGTTTGTAAAGTGTTTCCTGTGTGCTGGTGCACTCCTGGGATGTGAAGTTCAGCTGTGGGTGGCTGCATTTCATCCCAGCCTGAAGAGATGCTCATGTGTAAGATGGATGACTCTGTCATGTGTTGAGAGCAGAGCAGTGGTAAATGGGGCTTGCCAAATGTTTTCAGCTGAAAACCACTCTGAATAAGGACTTTTCTCTGCAAAATGCTGTGGGTTGTTTTTTTTGGGGGGTGGTTGTTTGTTTGTTTGTTTGGGTTTTTTGTTGTTGTTGTTGTTTGTTTTTTTTTGTTTTTTTTGTGTTTTTTTTGTAGTTTATTTCTTTTTGCCCCACTAACCAAATGGTGGACAATCAGAGTAATTTATCTAAATGTTCTTGATTGGTTCCGAGTGTTATATTTACCTTCACTCACACCTCCATTTTCTCTCTAAAAGCTCTTCTGTGACAAATTGCAAACATTGAGGTATAAATCACAAGAAGTCATGAGTCAGAAAGCAAATTTTGGCCAATGAAGATTTATGAATCTCTAAACTGCAGGTGCGGTAAAATCTCCTTGGATTTTTTAAAATCACACAGCCTGAAAAAACCTGTCAGTGCATGTTTGTGCAGTGGATGGGGAGTTTGACACATTGGGCAAAAGTTTACACCCATTTTCTTCAAGACTGAGTCTTAGTCTATGCAGGGAAACTTGGCGAAATGAAAGCTCAGGGAGTCAAGCCCAGACAAGTTTTTAATGAATAACTGAAACACAGCCACAGATTTGAGCATTTTGAAGTGAAATTCTGGCTGGCTCTTTACAGAAGGGATGGTTGTTTGTAGGGTGGCTGATAACCAAAAAACATCAGAGGATCTGGTCCAAATTTTTCCATGGTCTTCCACTATAACCTTGAGAATGAGAACTGAGGAATGGCTTTTGGAAGTCTTGGCTCCTAAAAAACCCTTTAATTCTCCTGGATGGGGGTCACAACCAACACACTACTGGCTTCTCTCAAATGGATCACTTCCTTTTGGCTTGAAATGAAGAACTTTTGAAAATTCTTGCATTTAGCCAGATGTAGATTGGAATTTTTTTCGTAATCCCGAAATGTTTTCTGGGATGTTGACTGTGATTATTTTCCATCATGTAGTCAAGACTTTATGGTGATAATATGCACCTAGAGGAGAAATGCACTGATTCAGAGAGAATTGGACCAGCTTTACAGGGGAAAGATTGTAAATAGGATTGTTTTCCTGTGAATTTTCAAGCAATTTAATTTT
>VXBB01002835.1:149123-170849 GCA_013399915.1 Illadopsis cleaveri | reverse complement strand
TGAGGATTTATAGTGTTTATCTGCTTAACAGTATTTGAACGTCTTCAGTTGCTCCTCAACAGCTGGTCAGCAGTAGGATGGAGGGTTTGGTGCATGCCTAATAAAGACGGGCTTGAGAATCACTATTCTAACACTGTGAAAGGAAACATATACATTACTGATATGAGATGGTGCATACTAAGTTTTACTGCTGTAAAACATACAGATTATGTGTTGTCTCAGACATATCCATTCTATCTTCATATCTGGCAGAAAATCAAAGTGGTTTTTGTCCAGGCAGAGGTCAGCAGAAATGTAACTGTTCTGTTGGAAGTCTAGGGGCTAGGGCTTTGCTCTGAGCATCAGTGGAAAAGTCACTTTTTCTTTCTAAGCTTGCTTCCTTCACAGAGTTGCCCATTTGGATTGCTGCTAATATGGGGCTAGGTTTGCAGGTGGTAGCTTTTAGTAATAGTTTTGGCTGCAGTCTTTCCTTTCTAATTCAAATAGGGTTTTTGCATTAGAACTAAGCTTTTTCTCAAGACTGAGTCTTTGGGTTTCAGAGAATTACNTTGGCCACCAGGACACACTGTTGGCTCATGGACAACTTGTTGCCCACCAGGACTCCAAGGTCCTACTCCACAGAGCTGCTTTCTCAAGATCAGCCTCAGCCTGTGCTGCTGCCTGGGGTTAATCCTCCCCAGTTCAGGACCCTACATTTGCCTTCATTGAATTTCAGAAGGTTCATCTCTGCTCATCTCTCCACCCAGTTGAGGCCCTTCTGAAGGGTTGCACACCACTTTGGGGTATTGGCCGCTGCTCCCAGCTTTGTGCTGTCAGTGAGCTGCTGAGGAGGCATCTTTGTCCAAATCACTGATGAACAAATTAAACAACACTGAGCCCAGCACTGACTCTTGGGGAGCATCACTACAGACAGGCTTCCAACCAGACTCTGTGCCACTCACTACGACCCTCCGGGATCTGCTGTTCAGCCAGTTCTCAATCCATCTCACTGTCTAGTAATTTAATTCACACTTCCTGAGTTTGTCTATGAGGATGTTGTGAGAGACAGTGTCTAAAGCATTGCTGAAGTCAAGGTAAATAATATCCTGCTCTCTCTTCAGTCATACTGGTTGTTCTTTCATTACACAAGACAATCATGTTGTTCTAGCATATTTTATCTTTAGTGGCTTTATCACACTGGCTACTGCTGATCACCTTCTTGTGTTCTATGTTTTGCCTCAACAAAAACAATTAATAGACAAATAAACATCCCTCAGTCTCTGTTTTCTGAGTAGTGGGAAGAAAACCTGATATAAACTTAAAGATTGCATTCATTTAGCTACTGTGGGGTTAACTTGCTGTGGACGGCCCCTCTCCAGCTGTCAGTAATATCTAAGTATGTATCTGGGCTTGTATCTTTTTGTCTGTGTATATACCACTGAACAGCTGCAAAGAACACAAGTGTCGTCTTAAATGCCAATCAGTTGATCAGTTTATATACCCATATGCCCATAAGTAGTATGATTAGAAACATTATTGAAAACTTTTGATGTGCAGTGGATTTTTGCTAAGCATAAGAAAACTCCTGAAAAATAGTGTTGAAAGAACATTTGCATGTTGATTTTTTGAGGCCTTGGTTTTTTGGGGATTTTGCGTTGGGTTGTTGTTGGTATTTTTTTCTGTTTATTGTCTTGACCCTAAACTGCTGAATATGAAACAAATTCAATAGATCACATAAAATTATACCCTGTAAATACTTGGGAAGCAGGATATCTACTGGAGAAGCACATTGGTAAAAGTGAAGTTCTCAGTTCCAGAATTTTCCCCATGAATGATGCATTCTCAACCAAAACGTGGCCTTCTGGCACCATTTACTAAGAGACCCTGTAATTCTATCCAAACTGTTTCCAAGACAGCCATACTTACCATACTGTATCAAATAAATATGTCTCAAATATACATTCAATACTTAAGAAACTTTCACCTTCTGTTAAACCAGTATAAGTCCACAGAAGAATTCAATTAGTGAAGCTACTTACTTACTCTTATATGAGATTATCCATGCTATCAATTGTTAGCATATATATCCTATTAGTATTTTTAACTGTATTGTTACAAAGGTAAAAGAAAATTTTCAGAAAATGAACCTTTCTTCTGCCACTATACATTCTAGATATATTACCTTTCAACTAAGTTACCAGTGTACGTATTTAAAAAAAAAAAAAAAAGCAGACAGTGAATGTTTTATATTCTTGGAGCTCTATTTCGCAGTCATAGAAAAGCTGTAGAAGGAATAAAATGTTTTAAGAAGGAAACAACACTAGAGTCTACATTTTTATTTCAGAAAAATGTTGACAACATACTCAGCAGAGTTCTCTGGAAATATTTAACTGTTGCCCATCTTTTTTCAGCATACACACCAAAAAGAAAGGCACCTTTTATTTTGTTTTGGCTTATTTGTTCTTTATTTGGAAAATGCCCTGATGTAAAATGGATAATCATCAAAAGAGCTGATGGCAGGTATCAATCCAGACAGATAGGTTCAAATTAAGGAGGCAAAATTTATATTGACACTTTGCAGGATGAGTTCATAGACAGGGAAAAACCACAAAGACACAGTTTTTAGAGTGTCCAGGCAGTCTAATTTGTACTAATAATAACTAATGTGGTAACTTTCTCTCTACTTCTTTAACCAGAGAAGTATTTCCTATTAAATATGCTGTAACTAGAATAAGAAATACCTCCTTTCAAGTTTGATTTACTGAGTCCAAATCTACTGTACTGCTCAGAATACACAGTTTTCCATTTGAATTTTGGGTGTAGGGATTGGGGGTGGTTTAAGCCTTTTGAATCAGAGCTGAGGAAGGAGATCATCACTGGTTTAACCTGTGATAGCACCTTAATATGTGGCATAGCAATGCTGAATTTTAGGCCAAACTGGGGGCTATATTCTACTTTTAGATACAGGCAACTGTCTCCAAATTACTTCAGGAGTTGTGCCTGCATCCAAGGGCAGGTTTTGACTTTTAGATTTTTTTTTTGTTTTAATTTTAAGTTCAAATCTGATAAACTGTGTTTTTATGGTTTGAAGGGACAGAAAGTATTACATCACCTTTATGCTAAAATGAGACTTTTTCTTTGTGTATCATAGGTAGAGAGTGAACTCTGTATCATTAAGTAATCAGTAATTAACAAGTAATTGAATATCTAATTAAAGACTCAAACCTTCCCGTAAACCTACAAACACCTTCTTACCTATATTCAAGAAATTGTAATATAAGTGACCTTGCGCTTATGTTTTGGTAAAGGTCAGGGACGAAGTTAAAATAGCAGCAAGAGGCTTTGTAGAACCATTGGCAGGAATTTTAACTCTCTGTGTTCTTAATAAGGAGACTAATCAGCCATCCAGACAAGAACAAAACATATGAACTTCTGCTAGAAAGTTGGCAAATCATGATTGAAAACACTGCTATAGTTGGAACTACTAAAATGATGGCTTTCAAATGTTCATTTTTGCTAAATCCCAGCCATCTTTCATTGAAACTATCAGTAGTGCTTATTATATTCATTATGTTCTTTCTTAGAATCAGAAATTCAGCCTTTGGCCTCATGTGGCTTTGGTATTACCAGATGTTCACATAAAAACCTCAGGACTCATTTGCTCATTTTTGTTTGTTTAGGGCTCTTCCTCCTTCCTCTCATCTCACATTTCAGCACAGGATAACTGTACTTTTTTCTCCTCAACCTTTCACAAACAATTCAGCCTCAGGCAAAACCCATGCACACAGCTTTGTTTAAGGCTAGTAGGAGAAGGACAAAGCTAGGAGTGAGTCATGACAGAAACATGTGGATGACTGGCGGGAGGGCTCTGAATAGGGTTATAGATCAAGCTTCCCTAGTGCTTTTCCACTGTAGATCTCATAGAAGTTCACAGATGTTAAAAAAAATTATTCATGTTAAAGAACTTGACACACATTAAACGTACATTAGATGTCTTTCCCAAGACCTCATAGTAAGCTTTACAAAGAGTGAAGTCAGGCCACATGATTTCCAGTGCCAGGCATTTTTCTCCAGTATGTCAGAGCCCTTCAAAACACTGTTGATTATTGGTTTTGAGCAGGATAAATTTTGTGTATCAAGGAGTGCGACATTCAAGTCTCTTGAAGTCAGGCTCTGAAATCCATGTAATACTATGCTTAAATAAATAGCAACAGTTGTGAATACTGTAGAGCAGGCAAATATTGCCACAGACATCAGTGGAACAGTCTTCCCACTCCCTCTGCCTAGATCTGTTATGTTGCCCTTAAGAATTACATGCAGCAAAGGTCTGTGACAGCACTCTGCAAAAAGTGCTCTTGGTGTATAATAAGAGAAACACAGTGAAGATGACATAGTACAGAGCCCTTTACAGGTGTTCTTCCTATTGGCAGATCCTTCCACACCAACAGTTTACCCAGGCATTGCATCCTGCAGATTGTCATTTTCATGACCTTGTTCCCCTGGAAAAAGGAAAAAAAGAGAAAAAGCATCTTTTCATGTTTTCTTTCTTAGTACTGGATCCAGGCTCTCCCCTGTGTTAAAGGAAAGGTTATAATAATAAGGTCTTGCAGTGCTTTTCATCTTCATTAAAAGATACAGAGGAATGTGCCAGCTGCAGGGCAGACATGGAAGATGAAAACACAACATGAGGCAGTTTTGTGTTTATATATACTTAAGGAGGTTTTCCTGAAGGGCTTGGAAGTCCTTGTTATATACAAAGAAAGACAATTACTGGTTAAAAATATTAACATAAAAAAAGATTAGTTTCCTGTACAGCTTTTCACACTTATCTAAAGCAGATATTGCTTTCCATAGCAACATCTTCTGAGGTAAAAGTGAGAAGAACTCAATCCTTCCTGTTTTCAGCAACATTTATAATATCTTGGCTGCTCTGTAAACATCATTTATTCATGTCAGGAAAAGAAAAAGAGGAAAAGACATCTTTTTGTCAGCCACTAAGTATCAATCTCTAGGATCTGTTCTCCAAAGTAAAGGTGTCACATTTGTTCACTGATAAAAATCAGACTAATACCTAGCCACGTGTTTTATCTAAAGGTCTGGACTTCCAGAGTAGATATGGTTAACACCATTCTACTACTCTAATAACTTTTACAAGTGAAAAATCTGAAGTGCAAAGATACCCATTTCACTCTTGCACAAGTCAAAGGAAGCGCCTCAATATTCTGGAAGAGTCATGTTTTTCCATACTCGTGAGACTTGACAAGCTTTATTTTGCATCTTTCTCAGATGTTTTGTTCTACTTTTTTGTGTCTTTTTGTGTCATCCTTGAGGAAAAACACAAAGAGAAGCAGGTAAGGTAAGTGGTAAGGCCTGGATTAATTAGGTCTCCATGCAAAAACATGTCTCAGTAGTAGGAAAAATTTCAGATAGAGAAGGAACAGGGGGAAGTGGAAGTGTTAGCTCAGAAATTAGAGATCTAGTGAATCTTTATCCAATGAAAAAAAAAAAAAAAGAAAAAAAAATTAAAATACTGTAATATAAGAGTAACTGTTCTGTGCTATACACGTGTTATTTTAGCTTCAGAAGTGCTGAGCTGAGGACTCTTGTTCCCCTTGGTCAGCTGAAGACACTCATGTTATTAAGAAAGAGTGTCAGGAAACGAATATAAGTGTTATTGTGAGAGGAAACCTGTTTCAACTCCCATGATTGCAGTTTAGTGCAGCTGCACCCCAAGAGAACAATAGCAAGATTTATTTCTTGTATAAGTCTCAATTTTACAAAGAATAAAACAGTCCTGTTAAAGAAAACTGTGAGCACAAGAAATGTCTGGGAGGATGTAAACACAAAAGAGAGAGAGGAAGAGAGAGCACAAGAGAGCAGGAATGCACATGTACTGACAAAAGGGAAAATAAACATGTTTCTAATATTTAACTAATTTCTTTTGAGTACTTAAAAAAGAATACTAATGATAAAAACTCCAATATTCTGAGTAAAAAAAAAAATTAGTGAGAAGTAAGGCTTATTTTACACACTATTTGTAAGCACTACTACCTGAATGTCAAACACACAAACTTGGCACCCCAGCAGACAGCCCACCCATGTTTGGGCATCTCCCAGTCCATCTGCAAGACCAGGTCTCAAGGGATTATTTTCCTGTCTTCCGATGGCCTGCTACTTCTGCCTTACATCATATTTTTTTTGTTTTGCTCTTGCCATGGTACAAGCAACTCTGGATTTATAAGCAACACTTATGTTGCACTGGCTGCATGCACATGAGACAGGTGCATGTGCCTTGGCACCTCATCTCACCCCAGAGGCACAAGCGTACACTCAGAGCTGCAATCCAGGATGTGGAAAGGGGGATAAAGAATGCTGGGATGCATTTTGTGTCTTGCCAGTCACTACCTGGGAAAGGATCAGCAATTCTCCTTGTCTCTTCTGCCTTTTGTGGAAAACTTTCTGTATAATGACTTTCCAAATAGATGGACTTCCTGTTACTGCAGGTATCTTCCCAAAACGGGCGTCCTTCCTGTTTGTGACTGCTGGTGCCATGGGGCTGGTTGTGAAGGCCTGTTGTTCCCCACCACTGACCCAGCACTCAGACCCCTGCCACTCATCAGCATTCTGTCTTTGCAGCTAACCCGGAGAGATTCCCATGCCTGGGGAGGAGATCAGCCAACAGGAAATCACATTCAATGCAGTGACTATGTTAAGTCTGCAAGAAACGTCCTACCCCAAGTTTGCTGTTTTGCAGCTGAGACAAGCAAGTCTGCTTCTCAGCTGAGAAAACAGAACAGCTATTCTTGTGATTATGAAAAATAGCAGTTGAGGAAACAGAAACAATAAAAGAAAAAGCCCAGCCATCAGAAAAAACACTAAGCAGACAGCACATCCTACCAAGAGAGATCATTTCTGCATGTATTTTACTAACGAATAACTTAATCTGATCTGCTTCAGTGTGGTATACATTGGTCTGCAAAGTTATTGTTTGGGTGTGGAGGAGACAGGGGAGAAATTATGTTATTTTGTGCGAAATACATAAAAAGAACTGCTCAGGTGCATTCCCAAATACTGCATTAGAAGTCAAAATTCATTCCAGTTACTTTCATTTAGTGAATCCTTTTTTCAAAAGGGCATGGCCTTCATCATTGACCCTGATCTATGTATTCAGTGTTCTCTGATGGGGATTTTGGCATGTCAGTTCAGAAGCATTAGCATTCAAAAATGGGAGAAGTTATACTTTTTGGTTATAACAGAGTGCTCAGCCAGGAAGTATTTTGTTTTCAAATCTGCTGTGGACAGAAATCCCTCTGACAGATCCTTCAGTCCTCCTGTGTTTCTATTTTCCTGTCTGTATACAGAGAATCAGCTGTTTTTAAATTGCTGTGAGAAGCCAAGATATACTTTTTTGTGTACAAAATCATGAATACTGGGTTTTGAAATGTGGTCAGCTATCCCTCTCTGTTATTAGAGACAATATATTTTGATCTGAAAGACATTAATTATATTGATTTCCTGAGATGCTTCACTGGCCAGCTGTTGCTCAGGTTCGATGTAAGATGAAGGCTTGGTGCCTCTGATATTTCGTGGGTCTGAACCTCAGGCTGGAACGTGTTAGCTAGAAGGCGAGGAAGGAAGGAGAGGACTCTTGGCGTGAGTTGAATAGGTTTTATTCCTGGAGCTCTACTTGCCAGAGCTCCTCATGCCAGAGAGTGCGTATCTGGAGTTCCCAGTGCCACAGAGCGAGGGTCTGAGGCACACCCAGCCCATTATATATCAGGGGCGTGTCCCAGGTAAGGGGGTTTCTTACAACCAATCTCAGGTGAGGGGGGCAGTGACCAAGAACAGGGGACAACGGGCAAAGCCATCTAGGGAAAGAAAGGGGAGTGGAAAACAGGATACTTTCTGAGTCACCTTGTGGTCTTTCTAGAACTCTTGAGACTTGGGGTGTGGTTAACAGTGTGATTGACAGGATTTGTCTCAGGGAAAGACCACGGGGAATTAACAATGGGGGGTTACAGGGGTGAACCATTACAAGACAGATAACAAAAAATACAGAACTTTAGAAAACCCTAATTTTGCACCACAACAATTAATATCTGTATGTTATTGTTTGGATGCAAAATCAGAAGTACCATAACCCAATGTTATTTTTTATATGAGGCATCTGAACAGAAATTCATATTTCAGAAGGAGGGTAGGGCATGGGAAAACTTGTGGTAGCCATACCATACCTCCTAGGACTTCCTCCTATTTTTCCTTCTATTCCTATATGTATATTGAAAATAGAATGAAGGAGAAAGAGGGGAAAAAAAAAAAAAGATAATCAAATTAAAGTATTTGGTGCACAACTAAAATCAAGAAAGCATCCCACTGATTTCAACATATTCAGCTTATGACTTTTTAAGTTTAATAATTTTAAGAGAATTGCTTTTCTCTACAAGCCAAAAGATAAAATCACAGTTTAAAACTTCAGAACAAGTTTTATTTTCTTAACCAAATGAGTGAATAATTTGTATTTAATACAAAAAGTAATCCTACTGTAAAAGCAATTTTGAAAAGAGAATAATCTGACTTATTTTTTACCTTATTTTCATTGTCAGCGTTTCCTTTTAGATTGGCAGGTTGTATTCCACTTTATATCATTACTCACAGACATCCAGCAATGTGTTGAAGTCCGTATTTCCAAATGCAGAAAAACATGTCATAATTTTAATTTTTGTATCTCTATTTGTCTGTCACCCATTTTCAGAGAGTGAAAAGAAGAGATGATCACAGTGTTGGCTTTGTTTCTATTAAATGTCCATTCTCAAATGCTAGGCCCTCTGATATTTTAATGTATGCAGTAATAAGGCACTAGTCCCAAAATCAGGAAATGGTTAAAAATCTTTGGGAAAATGATAAGTCTCTGAACTTGCCACTAACAATACAGAATAAACTTGTATCTGTCATCATTCAATGGGATAGTTGTTTAAAAAGTTAAATTATTAAGAGGTCTGGCCCCAGAATTTAGACCTTGTTGGTGCTATGGAATCCTGTAGCAAACACAATATCCAGATTTGCTTGTTTGAAGCAGATGTTTTCTATTCCCTTGCATATAGGAGCATCAATAAATATGAAGAATTTTTTTAGACCATCTCTAATAGCAACACTTTCATGAGCTAAGTATGCATTACTAACCCTTGCTATTAAATGTTCACCTCTGTTTTAAAATGTCATTGCAAGTATCACACACTTACCCAGTGAAAAGGGTGGGCTCTGCTATCCCCATAAGAACATGCTTCTCTTTTTCCTAGACCATGACTGTCCTTCAGATTTAACTGGAAGAGACAAGGGAGACAGAATTTTCCTCCACTATAGTCAAGCCACATGTAGCCAAGCAGATTCCCCCTTCAGTGTAGCTCTTATGACGCAGTTTTTAAGGAGATGCACCATCTCTTTCTCCCAAAGAACATCTCAAAGGGGATGTCAGGAAGGATACCTCCAGCTGCTTCTCAGTCAGAAAGATGACAGCTCTAGATGGAAAATCTGGGGTATTTTCTACAAGAGAATGGTCTCTCTCCTGAGAATGCCACTTCTTTAGCTGCCAGGCATTCATAGCTTTTACTAAGTGAGAAGCCTCCCACCTCTTATTCTGTGGGATTTGCAAAACCAAAACGAAATTCAGACTTTACGCAACCAAAAAGGTAAAAAACTTCTTTAAAATAACAAAAATTCAGAGAGTAGACAGAAGTTGATACAGAACTCTCTCTTACCAGCAGATGTCAGACCTCTGCTATTTCTAGAGCACCCAGAGGAGCACCTTTTTTCCCTCATCTCTAGTCTTTCCAATCTTTATGGCAGAAACCACCTCCAAAAGAAGAAGGAAGGAGCAGAGAAGGAAATTTCTCACACCCTACACATGCTGCAGCCAGAAACCTACTTTCCCTTTCCAGTAGTTCCCAGTTTGCCTCACTCCCCTTAGTTTTTAACTACTCCCGTAACATTAAATATTGCGCTGATTTACAAATTTAGAATCTGAAATTGCCTTATCTTCTCCTTCTGTGATTGCTGTTACCATGTCCAAAGACAGGATTGCTGCTAGTAATAACTACGACTTGACTGCCAGCAGCCAGCCTTTGGTGGTACAAGCCATCATCCTCCTACTTGCTGGAAGAAATAATCTGAGGGTTGCCAGCTATAAATTTTTTTCCAACTGAAAAGTTGCCTAATATTATAATATTTGGTGTCCTTTCTATATTAAGCATAATCAGGTCTTTTTATTAACTAGTTATTAAAAAGTTCCGTGATAGACACCCTTTACCCAGAACACAGGGTATCAAAGAAATTAGGACAAAGACACCCTTTTCAAAAAGAGGCATGCAGAGGACAAGTATCCGACTTGCAGAGAAAAGCCAAGTACTATACTAGGAGAAGCTGTAGTGGGAAAAGGAGAAAGAAGTGAAAGATGGATGATGATACAGAGGAAGGAGGGAAGGAGGGAAATCATGATCCTTGCTAAGCAGAAAATCCCACAGGGCCAAACCGATAGAAACTAGTATTTCCCCAAGAGTAATCTGATCTTTTTAGCTGGCTTGCTGTGGGAATTGACATAATATAAAAAACATGTCCCCAAAAATGCAAATTTTCTGCTGATCCCACACAAGGAACACTGTGGTCAGGCAAGACATATTCTGATTTCATCTAGAGGGAACCTCTTAGGAACTATTTCCAGTCAGCTCAGCTGTGTTGCTCCACACATCACAAGTGACTCAGTCATGATAGCTTGAACAAATAAACAAGTAACAGTTGAGAAGAGAAATCAAAGGCACAATGCAGTAATGAAAGTTGTGTTTCCAATTGTTTTTCATACAAATCATCAAAGCTAAATCAATCAGCCTACAAAAAAGGGATGAAACTTTGTTCTCCATGTCTTGGATTACCTTTTGTACGATTTGCTAATTTAGTTATTTTGTTTTTCTTTGTCTTTTAAGTAAACTTCTATAAGCAGAAAGCAAAGAAAACACTTTGATTCTGCAAAACATTTTCATTTGAAGGCAAATGAGCTAGTGGCATTTTCAGTAAGTTTTTTAATTATCTTTTCTTTTTAGGACCTTTCTCTTTAACTCAGCACTAATGCACTGCTTTTTTTCACAAAGATTTTACTTCTCCCTGTGGGTGGTTTTGAGACTGTAATGCCCTAAGAAACACTTTCTTCAAGGAACCATTTGACAAGAAACATATAAGTGTATTCTTTCCATATACTAATTTGGAAACCATCCTTTTGAATTTGGGGTACAAGAAAACAAAGAAAATGTCAGTTAAAAAATTTATTTCTCCTAAAGCAGATCCAGCTTGTTCATCTGGCCTTCTAGAAACATCAATTCACAGCAAATCAATAGGTTAAAATGCAAGCACAGCTTCCTCACATTCCTTTTTCCAACATGTACACAGGGATTTTTACTCCAATATCACTAGCAGGAATATAAAAACCAAGCATGTAATACAGCTACTGTCATATTTCTCCTAATAAATTCGCCACACAACACAAAAAATGAAATAGGAAGTTCTCATGTGTGTAGTACAATAGAAATATAGCTTGAAATATTAGTTTGCAAATAACAACTTTTTCAAAAAGTCTAGAGATATGTGGGTTGCATTAGGGAATTTGGGTCCAATTAATCCCCATTAGTCAATACAAACTACAGGATAAATGGATGAGGATGTAGAATTCGCTTTGATGGAAAGTTTTCAGTGAAAAGTTTTTTATTGTCAGATTCTCCCTTCATGGCTGAAACAACTTAAGTAATGATTATTTGACAGAAGAAAAGAGTCAAACATTTGGAAGACTGTGGCGTGTCTCGTTCAGGACAAAAACAAAAATAATTTTATTTGAGTTCCAGGGAAAAGCAGCCACAGAACCCACTACTTCTCACTCATCTCTAGATTAATAAAGGGTAGAATAAGGGTTGTAGCCATAAATTCATAAGAGATAGATTATAGTTAAGCAGTCCAAGAGGTTTATTGCCTGTTTTGTGAAGGCTAGTTCATTGACTACACTGTTGCAAATCGCATTAAAGCTCCAATTTCTAATTTAAATTGTTTTGCCTGGCAACAAGATCCTTAAAGTACATTTTTTCCTGAATGTCTGCTTTAGATTCAAATCCCAGGGTTTTCCCTTAAGACATCTGAAACCAAGCTGCAACTTGTCTTCCATACACCTTGCCCATAAACAAGAGGGGTCATGAGCAGGTCTCTCGGGCAGACACAAGGATCCCATTTTCCTTCTGCCATGTGGAGATAACATCCACACAGCACTCAGAGTGCAGTGGATGGTAAACAGGAGGATAAATTAAGTGCTTAAGGACATGCAACTTCCAGCAGAGATGGAGATCGGAACTAATTACCTTGTTTAAT
Source organism: Illadopsis cleaveri (assembly GCA_013399915.1). Taxonomy (NCBI): domain Eukaryota; kingdom Metazoa; phylum Chordata; class Aves; order Passeriformes; family Timaliidae; genus Illadopsis; species Illadopsis cleaveri. Next base: position 158,474 of record VXBB01002835.1, on the reverse strand, counting down.
TCCCAGTCATAATCCTAGAGATTCATTTGTGGCTGTTTTAAGTGAGATATTCAGATGACTGCAACTTTATATCTATGGTTTCTTCTCAAAGTTGCCCAGGAATGGGACAGAATACTACATGAGGACTGCATTACTGCAAGTACCAGTACTGCAAGAACCTCCAAGAACCACAATATAGAGAATTAAGCTTATTGAACTATTTTTGTTATAAACCTTTGCTTTCAGCCATACAGAGCATTCTACAGTTTTTGCCTTTCAGTAAGAAATTTTCCAAGCTAGCCTTTTGGATTAGTACTATACTACATACTTAGAAAGTTTGTTGGAGGACGTGAATGAAAAAAATCCTCCTACCTGCTTTAGTGAAGTAGAAAACTATGCATTTGCTTCAATGTCATGCAACAGTCATAGATTCATTTTGCAAAACTTCTGACCGAGAAGGATTTTAAAAAAAAGAAAATCAAAGTACTTTAAAAGGGCAAAAGTCAACATTTATCAGGGAGGAAGTTAAATAAATGGTACCATGTCTGGGTGAACATTAGTTTAGTTTTATGGAAAAAACAAACCCTCAGACTTCCCCTGGGGCCCCATATTTCAGGCATGGGATCTTTCTCTGCTTCTCCTATGAATTTTTGTGAGAGCAAGGCAGAGCAGCACCCAACCCTTTCAGCTTCCTAGACCACCCAAGCTGACCCCAGGGGTACTTCAGGTGGCTCTCCCTCAATCTCCCAGGGGACAGCTGCCACAGTACCTTCCTTGAGGACTCCTGGACTTTGCTTCCCTTTCCTACAGACAGCCCTGTAATGGCAGTGCTGCCATGCAGCAAGTGCACCTCCCAGAACAGGCTCATTAACAGCAGCTCACTCAGCTCATTCAGGTCCTCTGGCCTGCTTGCAACTCTCCCAGCTGCAGGTGCCAGGCTATAGGTCTTTGTCTTGTGGGTTTTGTTACTGCAGCCATTTGACTTGAGACCACTGATTTGCTTCCCAGAAAGGGATTACAAACAAGCCAAGTGTCATACCAATTTATTATGTATAATTCCATAAAAGAGCCAGCTGTCCAAACCAATGAACTATATGAGAAGGGCTTTAGTCCATTAACAAATCCTTGAACTACCCATGCACCTTCTCTTGATTTGCTGGAGCTTGTGGAAAGGTGACACATCTCACACAACAGTGTGACACTATTGATTTATAATGAAGGATGTTGTAATGCTTCCTGGCACAGAAGCTACTCACTTGCATAGGAAAAATGGTAGCTGTTGAATGGCAGTGGCAAGCAAAATTTTCCTTGGCCTAAAACACTTCTAAGTATTACATTGGAGAAGACTGAGTAGAAAATCAACAATAATTAGCTAGCAATTCAGTAAAATAATTAGTAAAATAAAAGCTGGATCACATGTTCTCTTCAAAACACACCTGAATCAAAATTCTTCTTTTAGCTTATATAGACTTACATGGCATCCCACAAGGTGCTACTTCTCATGTGCAGATCCAACTGTTCAGAGATAATCAGAAATTTACCAACTGTGTTTCCCCACCCTGAAGTTATCAATAGTTAAAACAACAACATTTTACAGAAATATTCAGTACTAACTCCAGTTCTCATGAAGAAAAGAAAGGGTAAGAATTTCCATTAACCTGCTGAACAAATCAGGGATGGGGTAATGTAGTTTTAGCCTTACTTTAAAATTTTTTTCCAAATTTCTGGCATCTTGTTTTGATTACCACAAAATTTTTTTCATGAGTGTTATTTTCTACATTTGCTGTTAAATTTGTAACATTTCCTGTGAAATAGAAATTCTGGTTCCTGTACACTGTCACCAAGTCCTTTTCTGCTGTTCGATGTATCTGTCCTATGAAGGAGTGAACTGGATTTCAATCCATGGCTGGAAACACATAGATGAAGGAACATATTCTACAAATACTGTGTTAATGTGATGACATGATTACTTTTATGTTAGATGCAAACACCTGTGATTTTAATTTTTTCTGCTTTATTAAGAAAATTCTGCAAAGGTGTTATTTGTGGCTGTATCTCATCAAATGAAATTAGTATGTTAGTCTGTGCCTGTGAGCCATCCCAGTGAGTTAAAATGCTGCTTCTGTGAATGTTCTTGAAGAACAGAGTAATAGAAGCCTGCAGAGAAATTTGATATCCATAAAAATTTTGAAGTCAAAGAAATGTACTGTTTGGCATATCTTAAGATACTTTTCAGCAACATTTTCAAACAGTTCTTGCACAGAAGGATGGTTTTCATTCACTGATTTGGTAAAACAGACTAAATAATCTCTGAAGAACATGGTGAAAGAAGTCACATAGCTGCAGTTAAAGGGGTGTCAGCTTCTCTTTGCAGTTATGACTTAATTTTTTTTCTACTTTCTCTTGTATATACAGTTGTAAGTCTTAAAATGAGATGTATTTGCTTTCATAAGTAAATACATGCTCCACTACTTGCTTCTATTTATTTAAAATAGGCAGTGATGAATGCATGATATTAACTAAAAAGAGAGAAAAAAGGAGGGCCATCTGACAGAAAAGGTTATATGACAAGAGCTTGTGGTTTTGTGCAGGTAAATGTGTCAGGTAGATTGATAGCTAGCTGCACCTGGGATCTCAAACCTTCAAATTTGTTTTATTGTCCAGATGCTCTTTTTATTGTCTCTCCTCACACCTGCGCATGTTCAAACTCACCCACACAAAAAAAGAGGCTGCAGATATTTTTCAAGTTTTCTTGGTTGCCAAGATCAACAGTCCTGAGGCAGACCAAGGTTAATACTGGCATTTGAACCCAACAATAACCAACACTAATGATTCTTTGGTTTGGGGAACAGTGTCAGAATCATTACCATAGCAAAAGATGAGGATTTGACTACTGCTGTTCATGCCATGGTTTTCATAAAAGCCCAACAGAAAGAAAGTGACTCATAACAGACATTGTCTGGACTCAGGTGGACAAGCGTATGCCATAGACAGATCAAGGCACTGCTCTTAGGAAAATTTAAAGGCTGCAGACTCTTGACTTGCCTTTGTGAACATGGGGAGAAGGAACAGCTCCTGTTGGTCTCTGAAGAGGTAGTTAATCATGACACATATGCAAGCCATAGGCATTTTTTTCCCCAAGCATTTGAGAGAATGTTTGGCTTTATTTGCTGTAAAATAAACAAAATAGTTCAAGGCATAAATTTTAACTTACAGGCTATAGCTATTTTAATTTTAACCTGCCCCTCAGTCTTGCAATTTTTTCAACTGGATTTGCATAGCTAAGAAGAGTGAATCATTGGGTTCAGTTAATGAGGCACAGGGAAACATTGAAAAGGGATAGTGATTTGCCTAAATGTCAGATGGTAATCAACACTGTAATTGCACAGCCAGTCTTAGACAGAATGGATCACTTTATTGATAAGTAGTGCACCTATGTACTGATATCCTGCAAGTGGTTTGGTGCAAAAGCCAGTCTCTGCTTCAAAACTACTTTATGAGTCTCTGCTTCCTGGCATCAGATGTAGTTTGTTCTGGAATTCCCTGTCCCAAGGCCATATTCAAGTTGTTGCTAAATGAGGGACAGAGCCTTTTCATCACATTACACCATAGACAACTACAATGTTGTCTGTAAATGAATAAGATTTTTCTCTTTTTCATTTTTCATCCAAATGCATTACAGCTGCAACATCTCAACCTGCATCTATGACTTTCCTATATTTAGGCACCAGTCAGTCAGAAGAAGAAGCATTATTAGACTGTTAAACAAATACAGCCAGAATTATAAGAAAGCAAAGACAGAGAAGTTAATGAAAAGATAAAAGTCCTCAATGTTTCAAACTATATATGTACTGTTTATGAAAGTGTCTGAAATAGAAAAAATAAGATTCCATAGACCTACAAAAGCTGTGGGAACCTGGATAATTGTTTTCAAAATAAAAATATTTTCAGCAAGTCCTGAAAAAAATATTTACTTAGTGACACTGGAGCAAAATGAAGCAATTCTCTATTTGCAGTACATTGAAAATAACTGATGCTGTTTTCCTTGCTGTAGGGAGCTGTTTCATGAATTGTTACTGAGGTGGTACAATGCCTGTTAATTCATATTAAAATAAGTTTTGCTCCCATGAGAAAGATTGATGTAACACAGCAGGGTTACAGGCTATAGCTAAGGCCCAGGGCATCTTCCTCTATGCAATATAATCATCTTCAAACCCCTGAATTTTCGTCATATGCTCTATTACCAAGCATTTGAAATAGGGCTTATTTCTCTGTTAGTAGATCTGGCAGTTTACTGCATTAACCAAAATCTTTCAGCAGTGTCCTTTCTGGTCAATTAGAGGCACGGAAGTTTTTATCATCTGCCTCTGTAGCTGGTCATGGTATTGTTCAGGCATTAGCTGTGCACAGGTTTCACTGTGCTTTTCTGCCTGTTAACAATGCTAAGTTCAGCAGCACTGCTGTCCTGAATCAAGTACTGAAGCAGCCTGCCTGAAAAAAAAAGCTTAAGTAATATTTAACACAAGTTTTTAGCTGCTACATTTCCTTGTATTTTATCTCTAGTGTAGTATGACAGAATTTATCATTGCTTCCCTTCTCCTGCAATTGCAATAAAACCTGCAATTAAAAAATTGGAAGAAATTGTATAAACTCAGATTACAAAACTTCAAAATTAAAGACTTTAGCAATGATAAAGAAGGGTATCTCATGTCACAGGACAGAATGTATTATACAGTCTATTTTTTAGCAAAATCTAGGCTGAGTTGTTAAGTCTCACAAAATGCAATCACATAGTGATACTGTTCCTTACAAAGTTGTTATAATAGAAATAATTTCTAAGAATAGTTCAAAGCAAAGATGAAATATTTTTCATATGCTTAACCTAATTTAAAGAGAAAACTGCTTCAGCTCTGTAAACTATATTCTCCCCAGCAGATTAAAATTCAGGGTCTTATCAAAGGGTTTGAGATCATATTTTCCTGCCATTCCTTAGCACTAAGAGCTAATTACAACAGACCTTGAAGCAAACAGTTGTGAAATCTCTTAGTTCAGCTCATGGTTTTGAAACATAAACACGAAACTGAATTAGAAGATTGTTCTGTTTTGAGAACAGCAATGTCTGCTAGACTACTACAGAAACAAATTTAAAACTTCAGATCTTGCCCCTTCTTGTGGCAAACCAGAATCATCAGTGGGGTTATGGTCCCAAACCACAGCATCATTCTGGACTTCTCTCAGATGAAAATTAATTTGTTTAATGAGAATCCTCCAATCTCAAAGAAACAGAAAAAGAAATGTAGAACTAAACATCATGTGAACTTTAAATCTTACCCCTCTTCCCCCATGGTAGTAAGCCAAATGAGAACAGAGCAAACAAAGAGAGAACAAAGTTTAAAAATAGTTGTTCCAGGCCTAGAGTATGCCTCAGTCTGCTTCTGTCTTCTCCCCATACTTCTCTACAATAAGGTCTCAAGAGCTCAGTACTTTTAGAAAGGTGTGCATGCGTCAGGGAACATTGTCTTCTCATATTACACAAGCATAAAGGAAAGAGAAGACACACCAATCCCCCCAGATAAGTCATTTTTGTGTCAGAATGCTGAAGCAGATTGCAGGAGAGTGGGTATTAATTCTTTCTGAGCCTGATGAGCGTGATCCTTGGTGTGAGGCTGTTCTCATGCATTGTGGGGTCTTCAGGAAGATCCCGTGCCTGGCTCACCCTCCCTGCTTTCTGCCTGCCCACAGAGCCTCACCCCATTCCACTCTCCCACCCACTCCAGCTGTGTGCCTGGGGCCATCTGGGGCCATCTCTAGGGTTGGCATGGGGATCTTGCCATCTCCAAAGTTCCTATGCTGTCCCAGCCCCCAGAATATGCTTTCCCAATACTTCTCTCTCTACACATATCCAGTTTGCTGTGCATGGTACCTGTCTATGGACAGACAGCATTTGCTGCTGTGCTGTGCCCTGCACATCACAGCCCCACCGCTGCTGTATCCTCTACAAGGAGGGGTGGCATGGTACAGAACGTGTCTTCAAGGTCTGCAGAGGAGAGAAAGGCTGTGAAAACAAGCTCACAGCGCAACTGCCATCTTTCGACCAAGGCAATCTCCTTTCTTTCTCCCTTTTATTTTTCTTTTTAAAAAAAGGAGAACTGAATGAAATATCTTAAAGGAGGGAACTTGACCAAGCGAACATCTGTTCTCTGAAAAACAGGCTGATGATTTCACAGATTCCGTTATTTCAATTCTCACCTCATATATTAGGTTGGTGGTATTACCATTGCATGGTTTGTGTTGGAAAAGCCCGTAAAGATCATGTAGTTCCAAACCCCCTGCCATGGGCAGGTTCACATGCCTCTAGACCAGGTTGCTCAAAGCCCTATCCAGCCTGGCCTTGAACAATGCAAAGAATAGGGAGTCCACAACCTCTCTCAGCATCCTGTTCCAGTGCCTCACCATCCTCACAGTAAAGAATTTCATCCTAACATTTATTCTAAATTTTCCTCTCTTTTAGTTTAGTCCCCATATTAAAATCCATTAGGTCTTGGAAGACAACATAAGTAAAGCAAGAGCTATTTTTTAAAACAGAATTTTTAATATTCTGGCCAGGACCTAAACTTAGGGCGGACAGTTTATTCTGTTTCCACTCAGAACACATTTAACAGGATGTTGTACCCCTGGCAAAACTGAGGAAACTTGAAGACAGCAATTATTGTGGCTTTTTGTTACAAAGCTACTAATAATCCCAGTGTTTGTTTTAAGCCATGTTGAATCACCAATGTGATTGGTGATCAAGACTATGTGTTTCATAGTCTTATATCTTCTGTATTTCTCTGGTATTTTTAGCAATTGCTGTAGGAAAAAAATAAATGGCAGACAGGAATTTTCTTTTGCATGTTTGCATTACAAACATCCCAAAATTAATTCTTTGTGTGGTCCATTTCTAGGCTAATGAGGACATGAATGACATCTTCTTTTCATCTCTTTGTGACATTAAAGAGAGTTACTTTCATAATTTCAATTGTGATCCCAAATATCAAACACAGACTTCAGGTTTGCAATCCTCCTTCTGCCTTTTGGAACTTTGTTTCTCCCAAGGTCTGTGGAACAGAAGAGCAATTATCCCTTTTTGCTTTGACACAAAGAGCAAACAGAAGAATGAATAACATCCCTCTTAAAAAACCTTAAAATAAAAACAACTTATATCCCAAAGAAGTGGAGGATCTAACACTGGAGAAGTTTGTTTTTTGCAAGTTACTATTTCTCATTCTGCTTTAAACATGATTATTTTTCATTCTTTCCTTTCAAAATAAGCACAAGATGAAAAAAGGAATTTGAATTCTTGTATGGGGATATTTTAGGGAATGCTGAGCTTTCTTGCTGTGTAAATAAATTAATAGTATTTTACAGTTACCTTGTCAAAATGTCTGTGTGCTCTACATGTGTTAGTACAGAGATTAATAAGCTTTTGTCAGATGTTTTCTTTTTTCAACACATATAACAATGAAATCATTTGAAGCTAGTGAGACTGAAATAGCATTTTCTGGTTCCTGGAATCCAAATGTGTGCTCCATAAAAAATTGCATTAGTGTAGTAATAAAGCTGCATTCAACAACTTGAAAGTTACCCTTACAGACTCTCTTCAGGTCTCATATGCTCATAAAGTATGATGCAATCTTCAGGCATAAACTTTTTTCCCTTACATCTGTGTCTTGTCCATGTCATGAAAGACACTCTGTGTACTTAATGACTGTATTTGATAGGCTGCTTTGTACATACTTTTCAGTGCAGGATCTCCTGCCTTATTAACTTCACGCTATTCAAATTATTCTGAAACCAAAATCCTCCAGTTCCTTGCAGGACTCCTAGAAACATTTGCTTGTTTGTATGTTTGTTTGTTTGTTTGTTTGTTTGTTTGTTTGTTTAAACACAGTGATGTTCACCACTGTATTTTTATTTCACAAAGTCAAAGTAATGGAGGGCTTCAGTCCTGCCCTTCCTTTGTTTAGATTCCTACCTGTTAACGTTGAACTCACAATAATAGTTTAACATATCATTAGCACATAGATTAAGTCTTAACAGATATCGTGGTTTTCACTGGCTTGTGTCTGTAGCGCTTTCCACCTAAAAATACAAGAGGACTGTGGTCATCTATAATCTCAGACACAGCAAACAGCATATTTAATAGGACAGAAAAACTGTAGCACAGGACTTTCACAGGGATAAAACCGCCACAGCACTTCATTTAAGTGAAGATATTAAACAGTACTGAAAACAGCAACATCTGCATACACTGAGTAAATATGGTCAATTAACGAAGAGAAACAAAATAAGCTTCTTTTGGTGCAGGGTTTTAAATAATCTATTACTATTTCTATTGCTAGGGGCAATTACGTCATGGCTGGGTTAAATAGCTCCTCATATCTCTCCTAGATCTGTCAAAACTTGCTAATGGCAGAGTGAGGTTACAAACCCTTTCCCTGGTTCAGTAGCACAGGTCCTATACCTTTTCCAGATTGTGAGGAAAGAAACATATTAATATGGAAATAGTGTCTGTATAAAGAAACAGTGGATATTTTTGCTATCATACAGATACCTCTGGCATCACCTCATTTATGGGTTAATCGCTGATTATTCAATACAACAGAGTAAATTAAAACAAACCAGAGGAAGAAGGTTAAGTATTATTTAATGATTTGTGCTAGCATTTCATCGTCAATACTTGTTGAAAGACAACTCCTTCACCACTCCATTAAGCCAAGGCTTGCCTCATTATTAAAGACACCCATTCAAAAGGAGAGTCATCAGGGAAATATAACATAAATATGACCTTTAGTTGACACTCATTGCTGCTTGGAAAGTCTCCTGTCCACAAAAATGGCTTTCTCCTCCAGCACTTCCATAGTACTGGTGTGCAAATGTCTGCTGTTTATTTTGTTATAACATATTTACTGGCAGCCATGGTGAAAATGGTGAAAATAATGAAATATATGGTGAAAATAAGGAAATTTCAGATGCATAAACAGGAACTCTGTAGAAAAATAAGACACAGATTCTCCTCAGAACAGTCTTGCAGCTTTGAAACATGCTGCACTCCACAGAATGCCATGTGGGCTGCTTTTTCCACAATTTTCTAATTCCTAAGGGGTTTATTTTAATAGCTGGGATCATGTGGGCATGTGAATATTTTACATATGTAATACTATCAGGCAATGCATTCTAAAGTGTACTACCAGTTGAAAAGAACGGGCCTGGGCCTTTATTAATTTTCAGCTCTTTATTAAAAAATTCAGCTATGGGGGGGTCGTCTGCAGATTGTCTCCGAAGATCGCAGCAACCGGCAGTCAGGAACAGGCGAGGAAGGTGTCCAGCAGG
>VXBB01002835.1:119465-149026 GCA_013399915.1 Illadopsis cleaveri | reverse complement strand
GCTTTTATTATAGCAATCAGTATTTTTTATCTTTAAATGATGTAATATAAATGCCCATCCCATCTTACAAACCCTGATCTGAAAAGTGCATTGACCTACATTATGAGAGAAGCTTTCAAGGAGGTCACTAAAAAGTAGAAGAGAAAACTGGCTAGGGTTCATGCTGTACATGGCTGTAGCCTTGAAGTGGTAAGTGGTCTTTTGCAGGAAACAATACTGTACTGCTTCTTCTCCCTGTATACCAGGAAATTTATTTTTTCCAATCAAGACAATACTAAAATTTAATTAGCTTAAAAATTCACTGAATAACTAAACTTTAGAAACTCAGAGTTTTAGTGATGGCAGAAATTGTACTGAATTTGTTTTACTTGAACTGTGTCATGTCCCCCTATCATTCTTGTTTTTATGCATTAAAAATAAGTACATTTAAGCTTCTGAAATCCCTTTTCCATATCCTTACTTTGACATATCATAACAACTTCTCTTCCTCTTTTGGAATAATTTAAATCTTTAGCACTTAGAAACATATCAAACCTTTCAGCTGGGAATGAGAAAATATCTTTTCAAATTTCCTGAGAGTTAATCAGACTCCAGGCAGACACATTTGGCTTAAATGTCTCTTCCTGCAAACCCCAGAGCTCAATCAACACACAAGGCCTCCCAGCATAAAGCTGGGATCTCAGATACATTCTTTCCACCTTCAAATTGGAAAATACTTCTAAAGTTTTGTTGTTGGACTCCAGTTATGTTATTACATTTGTATGAGCACCTGCTAAGAGTGAACATAAATCCTTGTGATGTAAATCACTACATTTAACAGGGATAATATTGTAGTTATATCCTGGTTTCAAATACCTGAAAGGAGTTGTAGCCAGGTGGGCATCAGTCTCTTTTTGTATGTAACAAGTGACAGGACAAGAGGAAATGACCCAAGTTGCACCAGGGAAGGTTTTAGACAGGATACTAGGAAAGATTTTTTCACTGGAGGATTATCAAGTATGAGAACAGTGTGCCCAGGAAGGTGCTTGAGTCACTATCCTTGGAGCTATTTAAAAAGTGTTCAGATGTGGTGCTAAGGGACATGGTCTAGTGGTTGACTTGGCACTGTTAGGTTAATGGTTGGACTCAAAGGTCATAGATGTCTTTTACCAGTGAAATTCTATGATTCTGTGCTTTTACTCACTGCCTACCATAGACAAAAGGCAAGCTGGCATTTAGTGATCTGCTATTCAAAGTCCAAGTCTGCTGATCACTCCAAGAAAGCTCTGGAGTTCAGGTAGGCGTTGGTCCTCCATGCAGGGTGGGCGTCCATGCAATGTTCAGCCCCACAGAGAGACACCTGCCACTCACTAGCACCCATTGGCACCAATGACTCATCCAGTGACTCATACCTTAGCTGCTCCCTGGTCTTCCGTACGATTTCTGTGCTGGTGTTTTCTTTCTTGAGTCCTTGATTGGTCAGTGATCCCATCTCATCAACCCTGCTCACACCTCCAGCCTTACCTTTCATACCACTGTGGGGATGTTCCCACAGCTGGGCCAGTAGCCAGGCCCCAGGTCAGCAAGCAGCGTCCCATGAGGGCTTCCAGCTATGGCATGGTGGGAAGCTCATGGAAGGATTGTGGAAAGGGAGTTTCACACATGGCCAAGTCATTGCACGGGATCCATCTGCCTCCACTGTTCACATCTACAAACCAAAGGGCACTGTGTTTATCTCATTACATTTTCTTTCATTGACAGCTGGACTTCCCCCATAGCCACCTTGCCCTGGTGGACAAGTCATGGAGGGGTATGGATCCTCTTAAGCACTAGTCTATGTGACCTTTAATAATCACAAGTCGTAATTTATCCTTCTGTCCCTCTAACTGTACCACAGAGCACTGCTGAGAAGCAAAGGAAAATATGCCCTCCAATCTCTAGAGTTTGTGAGGCAGACACAGCGAGGTGAACAATGTCAACGTGAAGACTTCTTCCTCTGCTGTTACTGATAATATTCTCTCCTCAACAGAGGAAGCTGTGTGGGAAGGAACATCAAATGACTTGGCTTCCTTATAGAATTAGCTTACCAGGAGGCCCCCTGCATGAGTACATCAGATTTGAGTCATCTCTCAATTAGATTTCGGGGTCAGGTGCTTAGCAGAAGGGGATTTTTGAACTCACTCATAGATTTGAAAAATTATTCCTTTAAAATACTGTCTACTTCTGTTCTAAATATTTTGTCTTTGGACAAAAGGGACAAGTACCTGACACATTGATGAATGAGCTACAGTACTTAAACAGATGATTCAGGGAGTCTCCTTTCATTCTGGAACACAGTCAGGTATACATTTGATAACAGCAGCATTTTCAAGCAATACTGACTGATGGGATTCATTAGAGAAAGCTTTTGTCAACAGACCCAAAAGAAGAGGACAACACCACTGGCTCATCACTTAAGCTAAAGGACTGACTTGTCTAGACTGGATGCTTTAGAAGAGCAAAGTAATCTAGAGCAGACATGGATTAAACTGAACGTGTGTCAAAGTGTGCACAAGCACAATGTCCTTTTAAATTGGACATGTGTCTTTTGTGATTAGACAAAAGCCAGAACAGGAGGAGGATGATTGTTAAAGAGAATCTGAAAATTTTGCAACAATCTTCTTGAGACAAAAACCCAAGGCACTTACTATTTCGGAATACTGCCTGACCCAGTTTAGTATAAAGTGTAAAATTATAAAGTGCTAAATTATGTGAGATGATGATCAAGGTCAAGTATTAAGACAGCCTGTTGGCTGAAGGTTTGTGCAGGACATCTCATTTCAGTTTGTCTTCATAAAATGTACAACCAAACCATTTTAATCTGAGGGGTCAGCGGGACTATCATTAAGGTTTATGTAAATACAGCACCATTAAGCAAATACTACACAAAGTATTAAAAATCATTTGTCTTCCTTAGTCTGTGCTTCATGTCTTGTTTGTACTGAAATCTTTTCATGTCCATTTTCTTTTGGGAACAAATTGAGCATGAATGCAATGCTGTCAGCTAAGAGGATTTTATACTACCATAGTAATGTATTATCTTTGCATGTCTGAAGGGACAGCTAAAGAAAAGACTTATTTCAGGTAATTTAAAGTCAATATGCCCTCTCTGTGATGACAGCAGCATTTCATGTATGGAAGTATGGAATTCCACTATTGTAGAATTTGTTAGGCAGATTATTTTATTAGTTATCATTCAGCCCAGTGAAAATTGAGAGTAGTTATTTAATAATGAGGTGCTGCTAGTATGTATTCTTTTGACCTACCATGAAAAAAGCTGCATGAGAAATAACCCCATGCCAGAAAGAAGGGCACACTCTAAGCACAAACATCTTGTGGTAAGAATTTTGCAGGGGCAATGAGAGGCAGCACCTGGTTGACATTTCATAACCACATAATTTGTATCAGCAAAACCTATGGTGCATCATTTCCTTTGATGATAAACCCATATTTTGGCACCAATGACTCTTTCCGAACTGCTTCAAAAGCTGCACAAGAGCTCTAATAAGAGCTGTACTGAGTGTACCCTACCGTATTTTGGTGGCGGGGTTTTTGTTTCTTTGTTGTTGGGGTTTTTTTTGTTTGTTAAAAAAACAAACAAACAAACCAACCAACCAACCAACCAACCAAAAACACAGGACCTAACTTTTTTCTAGTAACCAGAAATAAGGGTGTCTTTCATACTTTTGAAGTTCACATTGTTTAGGGCCTAGATTAATTCTTTATATGATACTGTTAAAAATTGCCAAGACAATGTATTTGTTACTAGGTGTCACTGCTGTTTGGCATTTTGTATTTAAAGCCCATCTTTAAACGCAACTTAATTTTCTTAAGCAAACAAGATGTGAGCTCACATCTCAAATGACTTGCACCCTGATGACCTTAGAAACATTGATAAAAGAAAGATATCCTAAGACTAATTTGACACTGTGACTTATTGTAGATCCTTAAAATAATTTCAACAATAAAGTTTGTGAAGCTGTTCAACTTTAAATAACATGACAGTAGCTAAATAAACTGCACATGTATTTACAAAAGTCACATTGATGATTCCTAGTAATCACTTGCTCTTTTCAGACAGCTGCATAAAACTAGATGATCTCATTTTACCTTGAACTTTCCCTCAAAAAATTGCTGAAATCTTAAAATTGCTACTACAAAAACATATATAGTAAAAATAAATCCTCAACTGCAGTCTGAGTTGAAATGTAAAGGGATGACTTATTGAGGAATAATCTTGTGCCTTTCCTAGATCAGATTAATATCCTACTAACTGTGTGGGAGGGTAAGACTCTCACCAGAAGACTCTTCTGTGTGGTCAGCAGAGCTTTACTGTGGTTCACCCAGTCTTCATAAGTTTTACAAATATTGCTGAATCTCAAAAATTTTTAGATAGTTACAATTCAGTCAATTAATATGCAAATGCTACTCTAAGCCTGTAGCACACTGAGTTTAATTTCACAGAAAACATGTTGGTATTTTTTAAATGCTACGCACACTGCTGCCCTTACAGGTAAGAATATTGCTGCAAATGCTAAGATGAGGAATCCTTAATCATCACTAACCAATAATAGGCAAGCAAAAGATTGTAATTAATTCTTTATTATGCATTTTTATTAATAAGTATAGGTATTTGGGGCATGCATAATAGCACTGCAACAATTATATCTATCACACCGTTACAACAGAAATTATCTGAAACCTTGTATTTTTGCATTTTGTGAACAGTGTTTAGTGCTTCTGCAGTCTTATTTGAGATTCAAACCAAACTCCCTGGTAAGGCAGGCTGATAAAGATATCCACCTCAAAAAATGACCAGGTAAGATTTTGGCACAAACTGCTTTAAGTTATATTACACCAGGGATGTCATCAGTGAAGACACAGTACCAAAATTTTGATGCAACTTGAATTGTTTCTGGAAAGGGAATAATTTATTGTCCAGCAATTACTTAGAAGCAAGATAGTAAATAGCACAGACGTAATTATTATTTATAGTCTTATTTGTTGTTATTTCTGGAGGAAGACCTAGGGATATGTTCTTTGCCTTTACAGAACCAGTCGTGCTTATAGCAAACACCATCATTTAAAACCAAAGCCACACTGAAATGCCAGTGCATAGAATAAAGACAGTCAATTGTCTGGGACAGACCATGCTTGATGACTGATTTGTGACAGTCCAAGACGCTGCCGTTCTTTGCTAACATTCTGCCCATTCCTTCAGGGTGAATGCCACAGTAACAGAATAGAATGTGTGCTCAAGAGTAAGGTGTGCCTTTTTCAGCTGAACACCAGATTTCTCACCAAAACAAATAAATGGGGGCACCAGCATCTCTCCATCAACACCACTGCAACAATGGCAACAGGTATTGGAGATGGGATAAGCAGTATGAAGCAGTTCTCACTGCAGCAGTTCTTCCCATGAACTGGAATCCCTGTGAGCACAAATGGAGAGTTTACCTTTCAAAAGGCAAGTACTGGATAATGTTTGAGGTAACAACCTTTGCATTTTCAACAATATGTAAGATAGGGACAAGGTTTCACCTCTTGAATTAGAATTACACTGGTAGAAGCTCAGACCAACAGCTGCCAGAATCACATCTAACACCTAAGTGATATCTAATGCATAACTGCATTACAATCTAATGTAAACACGTGTTATCCTAAGACATTATATAGCCGATAACTCTTTTTTTGCACAGATTAAAAGCTGTAGGAGTCATGAAAAGAACAAATATACATGCATACTCAGGAGGAAAAGACAATTTTGTACTACTAAGCCACAATTCTTTCTAAATGGATGAAGTATATTTCTAGTCTTGCCAGTAGTATAAAAATAGCGTTCCAAGATTAATACAAATTCAAATGAAACCTAAGAAGACATGCACAATGAAGTTAACAAATGTGGCATCCTGTACTCTCTGAAATTTAAGTGAAATTGTTTATGAATAACTTTATTTATGAATACTATGCCCACTGAAGTAGGTGCCATTTAGGATGAAAATCTATGCAGATAAGTAGTATAAGACTGACAGGGCAGTCATATGAGCATTCTGAACTGCTGTAATTGGACTAAAAATTCAAAGTCTGTGGCAAGGTTAATTGTTCCATTTGACGGCTTCCTAAATTCCTCTACTTTCAATGCAGAAGGCTCCTCTTCAACAGGGTAATAAATTAATTCTTATTTACAGTATGTAATTCACAGAACACAACAAAAGATAATTTTCACTACAGAGAAAAACTTATGAAGGAAAAAGACTCTAAATGTTTCCAACTTTTCCATGTTTTCCATCCCTACATCTCGTTGCATATTTATTAATATAAATTTAAGCCTTTCAACAAAAATTCAGTTGCATGTAACAAGGGATCAAAATGCCTTCCCCAGTTTCAGAATCAGGGTAGTATGGACAGGCATTACCATACAATGCTGAATTTGAAAGAACAGATCCTGGTGCAAATCCATCTCCTGGCTAGAAAACACGGATACATGAGAAAATGAGAAATGGAAATATGAGAACTTCATTCTCATAAATTTTATTATTTTTTAACCCCTCTACTGAAGACATCCTTCCCCTCCAAAATACAGTTTTATTTGGAACAACAAACATACAGAAAATACATCAGTTGAAAACCTGCGATAACTTAAAAATGTTATTCTGTTATTCTTCATGTTCTTAAAGCCATTGCACATGCAGAAGAAAATGAATGCCACAACTGGGTCACATAAAGTAAAAATAGTTTTTGAGAAGTATTTTTCATTGCAAAACATGTCAATTCTGTAAACCACAGACTACAACTCTCTTCATTTCTCCATTAGATCTTATTTTAAGAGGCAATAAGAATTAGAAGATAGGAGATGAAGAAGTGTAAATCCCATACCTGACAGCTTGACTTTAAACATGAAGAATACAGAATCACAGAGTAATTATTCAGCCTGGAAGAGACCTCAGCAAGTTACAGTCCAATCTCTTTATCAGCGCAGAGTTAATACAAGGTCGCAATCAGGCAAAAAAGGTTTAAACCGAAATGCACGATCCCCCCTAAAGCAGCTGAATTGGGTATATAGTTAATGTGCCTCCGGTAAAGTGAACATTTTTAACTACGTGCATATTCAAGAAGAAAAATGGAGCAGCCGTGTAGCTGAACATACATAGAGTGTATATACCTGACCTCTTCCTGTAGACATGTACACTTAACAAGAATTAAATTCAATCATGCCTATTTTATGGGTGAGTTTTATACACGAGTCTAGTTCTTCTAAGCACAGGCTGCATTGGTCACTGTGCAAAATTCCTGAACTCTGAACAGACATTAGTAAGAATTTTCACTTCATACTGTGGCAAAACCACATAATCATAAGACGCAAGAAACAAGTGCAAAAATTCATACATCATGTTCTCATTTTTAATTCAGTAATTACTGAATGGTTTCAGACCAGGCACTACATTGCTTCCAACACAATCAAGTATCATTGAAATAATGTCAAAAAATAACCTTTTCACCTCAGTGTACACACACGCATATACACAGACATAAATTAATTTAGAAAACCTGTACATATGTATTTTTCAGGAAGCAACTCAAAGAAATGTATGACAAAAAATTAGTTTCTGTACTCTGACACACTGAAAATTATAATCCATTTTTCTGAAGAAAGGGTTTAAGGACACAAAATGCCATGCAGTACTATTTAGTAGAAAATGAACTGGTAAATAAATTTATCTATTTAGAGCTTAAAGAATACACAGACTTCCTTTTAAATAAAACAAATGCAAATTTATCAGAAATATTTACTGTCCTTGAGCTATGCAGGCCTCAGTTATTTGTGTTAACTGAAGCTTATCCCCTTTGTAGAAAACAGCAAGGAAGTATATGACTGGAAATCCAGGATACATTATTTCCTGTTACTGGCAGCAAAGCTGGTTCAAGAAGGGAGTATCCTGGTTGAATCTGAGTCTGAAAGTCCGCCATCCTGATTCATTGCCTCATAATCAGCCACATTATCAGCTAATTCAATGTCTTGATCATCATTACTCTCTGCGCTGTAATCAACTTCTTCAAGGAAGCGAGGCTCATCTTCATCCAAAACATATGTAGTGGGGCTATAACAAACAAGAAGCTCCATGAATCATGTTAGAAGTATTATTTGGATAAACACATTCAGACCATGTGCCCTGTCCCTTTCCTGACATACAGTAATCCAGAAACTACCTCAGGAAAAGGGCAGATTACCTGAAATGGAACTGGCTTTTTAGCTGCATGTAAAACAACTGACAGACAAAACCCATGTTTGTAACACCTTAAACTAATTAGTTAGTCATATACAACTCATTATCCAAATGTGGCATGACAAATCCACTACACTAATGGCCCATAATAACTTAATGTAAATACAGCAGTATCAGAAGTTGCTGAAGAAGATTCCAACTCCCTAAGGACACAGCCATTGCTGCAGGGTATAAACAAACCACTATATTTTATTGCAACGCAGACTTCACTGAAAAGCACTGAAAGCAATTACTTCATACATATCAGGGATGACACAACAAGGGGTAACGGGGACACCTACAATTAAGTTCCCACACAAAATCACTTAACTCCTATCAGATTCTCACACATTTGCATCCTGGTAAAACTTAGAATTTGTCAAGCATTGCAACTCTGAGGCAATGCATTTAGTGAACTGCCCACAGAATGGTCTATGCCCTTAACTAATGGCCTCAAAGAACAAGATTAACAGATTTAGTGTTAACTGGGAAAAGGTTAAAATACAACTTTCTGATCCTCCCACCTCCCTAGGAGAGAGGAAGGGGTGAGGACGCAGGCAGAAAAGTGTCTTCCAGACCCAGTTTTTTGGGACATAAAAAACTATCTGCTTAAAAGCATAAGTATTCCTAAATATTTTGTAAGTATTTTTACATTAATTTTAAGCCCTAAGAAGGTTTTGTAATGCATTTTACTTGATCATCAAACCATACAGAACTCATACAAAAGAGTGAAAATGTTCTTATTGAGAAACATCATACAGAACTTGTGGATATATTTGCATATTAATTTTAATGAATTTTCTCAGAAGATACACAAAACCTATCTTGGTTGCAGCTTTACAATTGAAAGGACACATCACTGCTTCTTTCTAAAGACCTTTTAGGAGCTCAGCTGCACCACTTGAAATCTGAAAAGAGATTCAATATAAATAAATTTTACAGTATTCCTCTGCCACCTGTAACCTCAATGACATGCCACACTGTAACATTTTGTATTGCTGACAGTTAATTCAAATATTGGGAGAAAAACTGTTCCCTAGCTTAGGGGGAAAAAAAATTTGCATTCAAAACTATCTGTATCATGGTTCACTAAACAAGCCTGTACTCAAGCAGCTATGTGAAACAGAAAGCTCCACAAAATAAAATACTTCATAGGTTATTTAACCTGTAATTAGGGCAATAACCCACTGTTGGTTAATGACCTGGGAGCTAAAACAAAATTGTTTCCATTTAGGAGAGACAAAGAGTGAAGAAAATAACCAGGATCTTTGCTAAAAAGTCTCTTTCATTTCACATATGGGGAATCCAACATACAATAAGGATATGTGCTTTGCATGAAGCACCTGTGGGAGAAGCAGCAAAAGAATACAGGCTTTTTGTGCTTTCATCCTGTGGTGCTTTCTGCCCTAGAAAGTCACCACCTACCAACAATTCCTCTAAGAAAAAAAGAAGCTGGGGAAAAAAAAAAAAATTAAATGTTTCAGTTATTTAAAGAAACAAATGCAAGAGACTTCACCAGATGTATCCTTTTCTGACAAGTCCACAGATTTTTTTCAATTTGTGCTTCTAATCACTTAACACAGGTACTGATTAATTAATTTTCATATGCAAGGAATCCACACTTCAGTTGGAGAACAGATTGTGTAATTCAAAGGAAATTAGGAGGAGCCTAATTGGGAGCCATTAAATATGAATGTTGACCCAATATTATGTAATAATTCTGAACATTGACAGAAAACTACAATGAGCTAGTCATGAGAAATATTCAAACAGTGACAATGGGATGTTTAAGGCATTACAGTAATCATTTATAAAAATTCACCTTAGTGAGGTATAATATAGAATAATAAAGCTCTCAAAAATTCTATCCAATTCTTTTAGTAAATGTCATTATTTGGATACTAAACTAACATTGTTGATCCTGTTAAGAGAAAGCAAGCAACAAAGCCCACCTTAAGGGAAAAAATCACAGAACTGACACACAAGGAAACCACATAGTTCATCTGTTCAAAGTGTATTGTGACTTCATATAACATGTCCTGTGTTATATTGTCTTGAAAAACACATAAGTGTGTTTATTCAATGTACTTTTTTTTTATAGTTGTACAAATTTATTTTACCTACTCATGTATGTGCAAACACGTCGGCATGCCCCTCACTCATTCAGGCAGTATGAACAGTCACAAAAAGCCTGTTTGCTCTAACACAATTTAGACATTTGCTCTGGCACATGTACATGCAGAACGAAGGGATACACTTCCCATTTAATAAAGCAAAACTCAACATTATATGTTATTTTTTCTATTTAAGAAAAGTACCATTAGAACAGGCCAAAGATTAGAACAGATCTTACTTAGAAAGCCACATAAACCTTTAAAATAAAAACTGTCTCTGAAATCTGCTTCATAATTGTCTTTGCTTTCTACTACCACCCACAGCAACACACCATGACTTCTCAACTGTTTAGTCCTCAAAACTGTTTATTACTACTATAATATGTACTAAGGTTATTTTTTCCATTTTCCCTTTTTTAGATTTTCATTCCTCTTAAAATTGTATCCAAACTGTGTCACATACCACTCATCTATTTGTGACATGTTGTCTTTCGACATAGCAAATGTTAGCCTTTAATATTTAACTTAGCAGTAATCTCTGTTGGTTAGAACCTAATCTTTGAAGGTTAGCATGAATTTGTGAAGTGTAATTATTACTCCACTGTTTTACTGAGGCTGGATCACAAGAAATATAGAAAGAAAATGCCTGAAAAAATGTCTTACTGTTTAATCAAATTCTTTATTTGCCTCCCTGCTGCTCCCCACCCTTAGTGTATCTTGTAACAATATATTTTTAGCTGCAGCCATGCTGATTCTGTGGGTTTTAATTTCCTAACTTTTCCCTCGGGCTCTTTCTAATTAACTTGCTCAATAATCCTTCTTCCTCTACTCCTACACCTTCTGCTTTTTCTTTTAAAAGGAAATTATTCTTTTTGTCAGGTTAGCAGAGATTGTTTATCCCACACCTACAATATTGTAAACGTAAGGGATGCCATGATCGGTGCATTTGCTTTGAAGTCACGGCTGTTAAATGAGAGTACTATATGAAATTCTGAAGTTCTGAGTATCTTACGTAAACAATATTTTATGGGTAAAAAAATTAATTCCTCCTGATCAATACACCTGATATAATACTATGGTCTTTAAGTTTATGAAGAACTTTAAGAAGATCTCTTTCATTCAAAAGAGTATTTTCTTCATCACCTGCCACGGAATACACTGAATCTAGGAATTAATACAATAGTTTTCTAAAATGTATTTTAGTTATTAATTAAAACATACTTTAATTATTAAGGTCAGCCAGACAAACACAGCAGTGACAGCAGCAACAGCAGCAGCAGCCATGGCAAGTTCTGGGGGTGAGCACTAGAAAAAGCTGGGCAGGGCCTCCACAGAGACACATGACTAAGAGCTGAGAGACCAGGAACCATCAGCACTCATGAGAGAGGCTGACATGGTGTGAATTTAAATGGCCCTGGAGAGTGAGTGACCAGGGTGTGGTGCCATGGTCAGGACATGGAGTTCTCTAGGAAGGGCACACAGAAAAGGCCACTTAATTCTACTCGGGGAGGAAGAAGAAGCAGTCTTCTTCTGTAACAAAAATGGCATTTAGACATCACAGCCATCAGGCTAAAACCAAGAGAAACCATAGCCACCTTGGCTATGTATCTAGACCCAAACAGACTTGCTGAAGACTAAAAGAACTACCTGGACCCTCAGCTGCAGGAAACTCTATAATCTGAAGGTCCCCCTAGGCCCTGAAGGCAGAGGTAGGCATCATGGGTGCAAGTGTGCCCAGATAGATAATCTGCCTTTTGTGCAGGTTGCCATGTTGTGTGAGGAGCTCATCAGGCAGCATACTATCTGGGAATCCAAGCAGCAGACTGATGCATAGGATTATGCACTGACACAGGCAGAGAGACAGTGCTGCTTTAAGACCTTGGAAACAGAAGGTACATTAGCATCCAACCCTGAGACAGGCTTGGCTGATCTGTAAGGCAAGGGAGACTGGACTCTCATCTTTGCTTGGAGCAAAAGCAAGAGTCTCCTCCTTGCTACCAAAAAATACGACACTATGAGGCTGGGAGGAGAAAACTCCACAATAAGTAGTCACGAACAAGAAAAGGACAGTGTTATAAAACTGGTACAATCATATGAAAATGTGTGCATGAAGCATGCTAATTACTGGAGAATCCTCACTGAGACACATGGAAGCAGCCATTTACCATTCAACCTCTCTAGCAAGATTTGCTGCCTATCAGGGCCACATTCATCATGTTACAAAGAGTCCACCAAGATTGGTAAAACCAGAGGATTATCAACCACTCCTACTCTTTCATGTAGGGTTGAATAGGCTGCAACAATGAGATTGTGAAATATCAAAAAGGATTTCATGTCTCTTGGAAAAACATTGAAGGGATCAGGAGCACAGACAGTGTTCTCTCCACACCTGGAGACTAAGAGCAAATCACGCCTTACCCATGTGATGGCCTTCTATGATGGAATGACTACAACCCTCAACACGGGATGATAAATCTATGTCATCAACCTAGACTTCCGTAAGGTCTTCAAAGTGGTCCCACATGACATGCTTATCTCCAAATTGGAGAGAAGTGGATTTGATGAGTGGACTGTTTGATAGGCAAGAAAATGCCTGGATGGATGCAGCCAGAGAGTTTTGGTCAAAGGCTCCTTGTCCACATGGAGACTGCTGACAATTGGGGTTCCTCAGGGCTGTGTCTTGAGACCAGTGCCCTTTAAGATCTTCCTCAGTGACACAGACAGGGAGGTCAAGTGCTCCTGCAGCAAGTTTACAGACGACACAAAGGTGAGCAGTGCAGTTGACACAACAGAAGGATGGCATGCCATCCAAAGGGACAAGCTGAAGTACTGGGCCCAAGAAAACCCTCATGAAGTTCAAGTGCAAGATTCTGTAACTGGATCAGGGTAATTCCAGACATAAGCACAGCCTGGGAGAAGAAGTCATTGAGAGCAACACTGCAAAGCCCTGTAGATGAAAAGCTGAACATGAGTCAGCAGTGTGAGCTTGCAGCCCAGAGAGCCAACTGTGTCCTGGGCTGCAACCAAAGCAGCACGGCCAGCAAAGCAAGGGAGGGGATTTTGCCCCTCTGCTCTGCTCTGGTGAGACCATACCTGGAATACTGCATCCAGCTCTGGGGTCCCCAGCACAGGAAGGACATAGAACCGTTGGATTGAGTTTTGAGGAGGCCACCAAGCTGCTCAGAGGGCTGGAGCATCTCTCCTACAAAGACAGGCTGAAAGGGCTAGAGTTCTTCAGCCTGAAGAACAGAAGGCTCCAGAGATACCTCACTGTGGTTTTCCAGTACCTAAACAGGACTTACAAGAGAAAGGAAGGATGACTTTTTACACAGTCAGAAATGAGTATGACAAGAAGGAATGTTATTAAATGAAAAGAGAAGAGATTTAGATTAGATACTAGGAAAAAATTATTTACTGTGAGAGTGGTGAGGCACTGGAACAGACTGACCAAAGAACTTGTGGATGTCCCATTCCTGGAAATGTTCAAGTGTTGGATGGGGCTGTGAAAAACCTCATCTCATGGGCTGCATCCTTGTCCATGCCAGGGAGGTTGGAACTACATGATTTCTTAATGTCCCTTCCCATCCAAGCCATGCTATGCCTTTATCATTTTTTAAAAGGATAATACCTTACTATGTGTTTTTCATTTACATTAATGCTCCAAACATATTAAAATTTAATAAACCTTTTCACTAACACAGTATATTTTTTTCAAAATAATATTTTAATTGTCTCATAAAATATATACTTGGATTTTTCATTATCCACAAGACTCAGTTACAGAAAAATTAATCCACAAGGCAGACGTAACCATTACCAGTTTCAACCCCATGGAGATCAGCAGTTTTTTGACACTACAGGGAATGTGTATACCTTTTACAACTATGGAACAAAAAATAAAGTAATATTCCCTGTCAAAGGATGGAGAATTACAGCTACCTGGGGAGTTGAGAAAGGAAGGAGAGAGAATTCTAAAGTACTAATGATGTCTTTTAGAACTGCCTTGTCATGCGAGGAAAAAAAAAAATCTTAGATGAGAAAGACAGTTAAAAAGTATCACAGAGGAATTGTTTTCTCCATACTTTCCCTTCTAATTTCTCTTTAGTGTCTGTATTCTCTTCTGGAGATTAGCAATCCTACTGCAGGAGGCAACATCACACATGCAACTACAAGTGTTGTCCTGTTCAGCTGCTCTTAATATACGTTTTTTGTAAGTAATAAGGATATTTCTCAAAGGAATTTCCAAGGATAAAGGGGAGAATGTATCCAACTCTTTTCTAAGCCACAAGAAGCTGGACATCCAAATCCTCTTTAATTATTATTTTTAAATATCTTCACGTTTAGAGCTACAAAATTTTACTCCACAGCTTAATTACAAGCAACATCAACACTTTCTATGTATTCCCACCCTGAAATACATCTTATGAAATTCAAAACTGAATCATGTCAGTTAGGATTAATCAATCCTTAACTGTAGCCCGTAGTAGCATTTGGATCAAAGCATCAAGAGTAGAGGAAAATTTAAAGAATGGTATGAAGAATATAGAAGCTGTTCATCATACTTTTTTTTGTTTGTTTGGGGTTTTTTCCCTTAGTTACTAGTTTCCTTATTTTGTCCTAGAGAAGACAAACAGTAGTCTGATGCTACAGTTTACACAGAATTAAAAGCAATCACTTTCACAGAGGCCAGAGAAGGAACCTGGTGCATGGGCACTGCTACCAGGCCCACAAGTGCAATTCTGAATCTGATTTTTAATAGCTTTTTCTTCCAACTTCCAGAATGGGACAGAATAGACAAAAGCTGCAGTATAAGATGCCTTCTTTTTAACAAAGTTGTACTCTTAAGGTACTGGAAGAAAGGCCAAGAAAAGCTCCAACCCTGCAAGACAGTAAGAAGGAAAACAGCTTTATTCCCAGGTGAAGAAGATTAGGAGTATACAAATGCCTGGGCAGTTTAAGAGTTATTAAGAAGGAGGGAAATAAAATAGGACAAAACCAGTTTCTATCTGACAGCCTAGACAGAAATCCCTTGCAAGACGTTGTACACATTCCCACTGCATATACCCCTCACTCCCTTCCATCACCAGTCTGATGTTTTTTCTCAAGTGTGAGTCTAAGCACAGGAAATAGATTTTTCATCAAGTTTTTCCCTTCCCAAAGCTCCTTTTGGCTGTCTGCATTTTCTTCCATTTTCTAGACATGCTGAGTCCCAAAGCTCAGTCTGCTTCTCTGCTATAATTAAATCAAATTAACAAACACAACCACACCATGTTCTGGAATACAACGAGACTCAAAAGAATCACTGAAATGAACTAGAATTTCCAAAAATTCTAGTCAAGTTTTTGAGCAGGGGATAAGTCTAGTAAATTGTAACAGTTATGACTGCAATCATATATTTTTGTTTCATTGCACACAGACCCTATCAAACCTGTCAGCACAACAACTATAATTCTCAATACAAGACCAGTGTTACATTTAGTCTAATTTTTTCCATTTGGAACTGCGATGAAAACACTGTCAAATGGGTTGGAAATAATTAAAGAAAAATTAATTGTTTAATACATCACATAAAATGTTAAAGTTCACTGCCAGAGGGAAGTAAATCTACTTATAGCTTTATTTTTCTTGTTTCAGACACGGTTCAAAATGAACTCATGCAAATTCAGCCCACATGTAATGAAATACTGGCAATACATTCTAAAATATTAACACATACTTGGTCATTATAATTACAACCTGGAAAACCAAAAAGAATTTGAGAAACCCTCAAAATCATTTGCAAAAAATAAAATCAGTGCTTCTTGTGTTTAAACTTGCCTGCTTAGTCTCTAAAGCATTAAAACTGTGCTTCAGTAAAAAGTAATACAAATATTATCCAAAAATAAAGCAAAATAACCACAATCTTAGTAATTGCGCTAGTCCAACCTAACCGGAATGCTACAGCTGTGTAAAAATATTCTGTTTTATACTTCTAATTGATGAACTTTTCATCTGCTTTTTCTGTAGGTAGCTTCTCATTTGTCTCTAATGGCAAGTAAAAAGCAGCAAATCATGTGAGTATAAAAAAAGTGTAAGCAGTTCTTTCATTGTAACAGAACAGTGAGAATTGAAGTTTGGGCACATAAAACAAGAAACTCTGTGACTATATTTTGACCTATGACTGTCTCTGAAGTGGAACAGAGATCTGCTTTACAAACTTTGCCTGACAGAGGCTCTTTGTATACTTCCACCACTCAAGTGAATAACAAATGCACACCCTGGCTGACAAGATTTTTTTTAATATGGCCTAAGGTATATAGCAAAACTCTGCTTCTGAGCCTCTGGCAACAAAAGAATGGGACCACCTCTTAATTCTACCTATGGCAGTATTGTTCCCTTTGGCAAAGAATAAAAGAAGATAATGTGCAAACCTAAATATTATGTGGCAGTTTTATCGCTAACAGTGGAGGTTCTGTGAACAAAATTGTAGTTTCTTGTTTATTAGAGACTCACAAAATGGCTTGGGTTGGAAGGGACCTTAACAATCATCTAGTCCAACCCCGCTGCTTTGGGCAGGGACACCAGATTGCTTAGAAACCCAGGTACAAATACACAACACATTTCAGTCTTAATGCCATATTTTAAATTAAGTCGTTGGAATTCACACATTCAGTTTTTCCATCACAGATTCTCACATAGTTATACAGTATTGCTAGGTGAATACTGAGAGCAATGTACCTATTTTCTCACTTCATGCTGCATATTTTTAAGTTTTAGTGTTTTTAGATTTACATTCAGTGACTTTAAGAAATAAAGCCATCAGGACTTAAACAGATGTTAACAGATTCTTCCAATAAATTTCAACATTTCTTATGTCAATGTTCCACACTGATTAAAAATATTAACTCTTACATGCACAGAATCTAATTTTTTTTCCCACTCTCCTAATTTTCTTTAGTGCAGAAGCACTTGGTTATCACCTTTCACCATCTGTAGCTGTGTAACACCCAAAGGTCATGTTAGGGGAAACCATTTAAAAAAAACAATTCTGGGTATAAATTCACTTTTAATACACTGAATGAAGTTATTTAGTCATCCAATTTAAAATTTTATCTTCCAGTACAATCATTTTTGTGCTTTTCATGACCTAGTCTTTTGGATGGAACTAAACCTGCTGGGTTTTTTTAAGTTACAGAGTGCTATTTACTTTCTTCACAAATAGGATTATAAATATTTCAACATAGAGTCTCAATTACAGTAAGCTTATTATGAGTCTAATGTTTTATTTTACCTGTGCCCATACGTAGCCAGCAACACTGTTTATCCAGGACTAAGTCTTTTATCAGTGCTTTCTGAAAACCCAGGCTAAGAGAGTCCCTGTGCCACTTACTTCCAGCAATGAAATATAAATCAAGTCAGGGGCAATTTTCTCCTGCCCCCAGCATGGTTGTACTTCATGTGCAATTCATTTTCATACATAATAATTTTCTAGAGATAGCTGGATCAATGAAGTAATTTAGCTGGTAAAGGAAGTCTAAACTATATGCATCTATTAATATACCAGGACTTGCTTTATTTCATAACATTAAAACAAGCTATGTGTTTCCATTTGTTCCTCTTCTCATCTAGCATTACTCAAGTTTGCTATCAAGCAGAAAGCAAACATGACGTCTCACCCTTTTTTATCCCATTCAGATACTGAAGTGTTTTTGGTATGTCTTTAGCTTTCTAACAGATACTAAGGGGAGAGACTTGTGTATAATATGACATTCCTCAATTCAGTAGGTGCTCTTGTAAGGAAAATCCACCATAAGTAACACTAACAAACAGAAAGCCAGTATATAACTTTTTCCCAGAGAAGAGCCACTAGCTACCTGTGAACTAGGATGCTAACTTTCTCCCAAGACACAATGGAAGATTGAGCTCCCATTCCTGAGGCAGCCAGGAATATAAAGTTCCATGGAAATCTGGGGCTATTTTCCAATGCCACTCTCATGGATTAATTGTTCACACCCACATTTTGATTCAAAATGCTGTAACTGAAATTTAATATTTCAAAGAGACATATTTACACCAAAGCTTTAATTCTAATAAAATTGACAGTGATATAAAACTCATGAATGGGAGAAATATAGTCTTATTAATATATAACTGTAGCCGCAAATGAAAAAAAGCATGATAAATAGGTATAACATGTAGACACAATTTCCAAGTTAAACATGCTGCACATGAGGAACTCAAGAAACATGTGCGGGCTGAAAGGCTCTCATTTAGAGGCCATCCACAATAGCTGTCAAGTGAAACTGCTTAACAGCCAGCCTGTATTTATGGAAGAATTACTATTTACAAAATTATTGAACTGTATGTCATAGTCTAGGAACAGTATTCTCTGATTCAGTACTCCTGCAGAACTATGTGCCACTTCACCTCCCTGCCAGTTGGAGGGACAAAAGGCAGAGATCACAAAAGGTTGAGCTTAGAACAGTTTACTGGAAACAGCAACAGCATGAGAAAGTGAAGAGTAACAGTATTAATAACAAAAGGTATAAGAAAAGAAATGAGCCACAGAGAAAGCCCTCCCAAACAAACAAAACCAGACTGCTCTGTCTGCCACGTTTTCTCCACTATAGGGAATCCTTTATTCCCTGAAGAGAGTCCCTTTCCCCTGCATCTGACAATGATGTGAAGTGGTATAGAATAACATCCTTCCTAGCTACTGCAAAAATTAACCCTGTCCTGAATGGAACCAGGATGGTATATATGACAGAAATGCCATGGGAACAGGATCTTGGCTGCTTAAGCTCTGAGAGAGACAAATGAAACTAATCTGTGATTTTTAGAACTCTGTATTCTAATTACCTACACTAGCACCCAAATTTGAAGTGCCCAAAACACCAGCATTCAGTACCTTTTGAGAAAAGACTTGAAGGTTTTCCCCCTTTTCACAGAATGGCTGAGCATGGAAGATACCTCAAGAGGTCATTTTGTCCAACATCTCTGCTCTAGTGGGCCACATACAGCAGTTTGCTGAGGACTGCATCGAGACAGCTTTCAAATATCCCCTGGGGTAAGACTCTATATCCTCCACGGGAAGCTTGTTCCACTGTTTGAGCATCCTCACAACAAATACTTACATAACCATTTGTCATGGCTTAGTGCCCCCACCAAGACTCTCCTGAACCAGATGCTGCTTGCTTGCTCCACCCCCTTCCTCTTCTCCTTCCCCCTCTCAGAATGAAGTTAAGAATCAGAGGGACAATGGTAAAAATTACAAGCTGAGATAACAAAAATTTTACTGGAAGCAGCAATGAGAGAAGAAAGGAAGAGTAACAGCAACAATAGCAACATTAATAACAAAAGGTAAAACACAATGGAATGATTTATATAGAAAGTGCAACAATACCAGACTCTTCACCTGCCACAGTTTTTCTCCCCACAGTCTGACAAGAAATGAAGGAGTCTCTTAATCCGGTACCTGACAAGTGATGTGAGATGGTATCAAATAATAGTAGGTTCTAGCCAGGCTCCTTTCTGTTCACGGTAAAAAATTAACCCTGTCCTGGCCAAAACTAGGACACCTTTCTATGTATATAATGGCTAATGGCATTTCCTCTATGGTTTGTGCTCTTACCTGTCAGCAGATATCACTGGAAAGAGCTTGGCTCTACCTTCTTAAAACCTCCCTTCAGACATTTGTATACATTGATAATATGTCTCTTGAGCCTTCTCTACTCCAGACTAACAGTCCCCACTCTCCCAACATTCCCTCCTGCGGGAGGTACATCAATCCCTTCACCATCTCAGGAGCTCCTCACTGGACTATCTCCAGTGTGTCCATGGCACTCTTGTACCGAACAACACAATCCTCCAGGTATGCAGGCCTCGACAGAGCTGAGGAGAGGGGAAGGATCACATGTTGACTACTCATGAATACCTCCTCTTCAAGCAGCTGGAAATACTTTCCAGGATCAGTTGTTTGATCACCTTATTAGGGATCACAGTGAGACTGACCAGCCTGTAATTTCCTGGATCCTCCTCCTTGTTCCTCCTGAAGACAGGCAGGACATCTGATTTACTTCAGCCTTCAAAAGCAGTCCCAATCACTGTGATACTTCAAAAATTATTGAGTGGCCTCACAGCGACCTCATCAGTGAGCTCTCTCAGTACTTGTGTGTGCAGCTTATCAGGACCTCTGGACTTAGGTAAGATTAGCTTGCTTGAGTATTCTCCAACCCGTTCCTCTCCCACCGTGGGTAAGCCTTCCTTGCTCCAATCCTTCCCCAGTGTCTGGGTTCTTAGCACACCAAGAGCCAACCTTTCTAGTAAACATTAAGATGAAGAAGGTAGTCAGTACCTCAGCCTTTTGCAAGTCCTGAGTCACCTGGGCTCCTGCCCCATTCACATGTGGGCCCATATTTCCCTTAAAGTTTCTTTTACTACCTATACACTTACAGAAGTTCTTCTTTGGTTACCCCAAACCCACTTTCTCACACTATCTCTTCCAGGAATCACTAACTCAGCTTTAACCAAGCACAGAACTTGTTCTGATAGTAAAAATTCAGTCATCAAAAACATCCTGAGGTTCAACTAGTGAGCAAATGATATTGAGGGGATACAACCATCACTGGAGCCAGCATTTCACAGCTACTATTCATACTCTTAACCACTTTCTTAAGACATCCTGTTGTTACTTCTATTGTTTTTATCACCTTTTAGCTTGTACTTTCCTTTTCATTATTATCTGTATATGGTAAGCATGAACAAGCTCCAATTTCTCTCAATACTCAACATTCAAGTAACACTGATGGGTCTGAATGAAGGAAATAAACACTATTTCCCTGTCACAGGGTGTCACAGATGCCCTCCCATGGCTCTGCTAGGTTTTCATGACCAACAGACAAATTGCTTATTAATCTTACATCAAATATAAGTCTTACTGTCAAGTACTTCCTTGTTTCAGCTGTCCAAAAGCAGTAACAAATTTCATTTTGTCCTCAAATTTCCACTCTATAGCCTTAGCTAAATTGGAGTTACAGACAACATTAGTAGAAATATTATACCAAGTACATCTTACTCCTTTCCAACAAATTTTTTTTTAAAGTCTGGAAGTCAGCTTTACTAGTATGTCAGCCACATTTTCAGAAAAATATGCTTATACATTTGAAATCACTTATTTACTGTCCCTCCTTAGTTACCATGAACATGTGGGTACTTCAGCGATGAATTACATGAAGGGAAAGATGCAATGTATGCATACATTCGCAAGCGTGTCTACAGCTGATACTGGCAACTTAGCAACCTGGCTGAACATGTTAATTTCTTTTATGACCCAAACTATTTCATATGTTTTAAATTCTTCAGGTCTTGTTATATGTCTCCACCAGAGCAGAAACAAGCAGAAAGTTTGGAATAAATACTTACAGTTCTTAGTGGTTTAACTCACATACTTTCAGTCTGTTTAAACACATTTTTAATACCACAGCAAGTAAAAAAAAAAAAAAAAGGAAAAAAAACCACTTTGAAAGAGACAATTGAGACCTGACACATACTACTGAATTTTATGGCCTGTAATAACTCCCAAATGACATTAAAATTGCTAGTGTTTATCACAGCAACAAATGTGACATATAGTCTAACTCTGTCTGTATTGTCTTCTTTCAAATTTTGGAGCAACTGAATTAACACAATAGGTCTCCAACATATTCAGATTATTGTTACAGTAACAGATCACAACACAGCGTTATTTTTACTGAGTGGAAAAATGCTTTTAAAGAAATCTTTACACCACTTGAGAAACTGCAATTTTTTTTCCCCGAAAGAAAAAGTGAATATAATAAAAGTGTACTACCTTGTCACCTTACAGCTTGATTCAATCAGCTCATTTTCAATATCCAACAGACTAGAAGGCAGATTGTATTCCAAAGGTGAGGACATTCTTTTTAAGCGCAGCAAGCCAACACAGAACTTTGCTCCCATCTCCTCCAGTTCTCTTGTACCTATCTGCAATCCCTAATTTGAAAATAAGATTTAAAAATACAAAATAGGTACATGCAGATGGACCCACACATACTGCAAAATAACTCTTTAGGTTAGTATTTTCTTACTTTATTTAATACATTATCTTGCTTTAAAGACAGAAAAAACCAGAATTGATGAATAAACACTTAGAAAGAGTATCAGAGAAGACTCAGGAATACCTACATGATTCCTCCAAGGCTGAACAGACACATCCACATTTTTTGGAGCTTCCTAGTCTACAGTTCTAGCACTCCAATATCAGCAAATCTTTTCCCATTAGCATTGGAAGAGAGACAACGTCTATATTCATAAGTATAAATTATTTTTTAAAACTTCAGACAAGATTTATAAAAATAATTTAAAGTACAAGATTCCTCAACATCAATTCCATCAACAGAATTTTAAAAAGGATCGAACTTATATCATAGTTGTGATCAAGTTCATTGCTATGTTTGGACACATAGGAAGACTATCTAAGGCAGCAGTTACTCCACCAGATAGATGTCTCTTCCCTGCCTGTAAGTTAGAGGCTACAGGTGTTAACCCTGAAAGCATGTATTCACATATTTAGCAATTAAAACTAACAAATTCTCAAAAGTCATAGCTCTTTTCTAACTTGAATTACATAGCCAGGCATTTTCCTCTGCAAAGACTACTTAGAAGGCAGAACTTAAGTAATGCTCTCCCAAGTTTACATATCTGATAAACCTGCCCATCAGGTAATTCTACATGTTTAATTTAGCCACAAGTGCAGTATACAGGGACATAACCTCTGACCGCAACTACTTTCTGAAAAGAGAGTAATCTAGACTGAGCCTCAGCAGTTATGTAATTGGCTAGTACTAACTGCATGTACACTAGTAAATTCAGTGGTAGAACTCAGCTCAGTTTCCCCCTTTGCAATTTTTGTATCTCTGGAGAATTTACAAGGATTTTAGCTTGGATGTTCTAAACCATTAACACACAGATTAGTTAAAAAGAAACTTTGACAAAACAAACAGGGAAACAGAAGAGCCAAGAATTGGTGGTCAGCTAAGTCATCAAGTACAAAAGAAGCAAAAAAGAATGAAGTGGGATTTTTTTTTACCAAAAGTTAGGGAAAAACCACAAAAGCCTCATATGTGTTGCCACACTGACACTGTGTTTTAAAATGCAAGGTTTAAAAGAAAGTATGTTGCTCCAGAAATGGTACAGCCCACACACTCTCCATGTGCCGTTTTGAACATGTTTAATAGAAAAGAAGTTTGATTTTCTTCTGAGTTTTTTGCCTTGGTAGTACTCATAAACAAGGTGTTTTTTAGTAAAAAGAAAGATAAAGCTGTATCCATGATTCTGAACAGTGCCATCCTCTGGCCAAATGGTACTGAAACCTGTTAGCAGTGAACAAGAGTTGAATATTTGAGTATTATTCTTAATAGTAATACTACTTACCTCTTTTGTAATGCTTTTGTGCTGTAGGTTTCAAAGCACTTATTAATAAGGGAAGAATTATCCTCACTGTACTGATGGAGAAATGGAGGCAGAGAGGGTTGAAGCGATTTGCACAGTGTCTCACAGCATGTCACTGACCCCGCTGGGAACAGAAATCAGTTCTCCTCACTCAGTGCAGTACCTTATCCACAGAGGCCAATTTTTTGGCTTTGTTTTGTATTTGTTTGCACATCATTAACTTTCGAAGACCCCAATCATAGCTAAGGCTCCACTATGCTAATCACAGGAAGACACAGTCCCTGCCCCAAAGAGATTAAAATAACATTAAGGTCAAGAGGCAACAAGTATGCAGAAGAGGAAGGAGAAATGCAACAGTAATCTCACTGTTACACAGATTACTAATGCGTATAGCTTGATGGTTGAGAAACTTTTCCAGTTATTGTTTGCATTTGTTGCTGAAGAATTTTATCGTTAGTTGGCAGGTTCCTTATAGTCAGGCTATAACAGGACACTCTAACAGGAGTGTCTCTAAGTTGAAAAAGGGCAAGAGTATAGCATGAAGGAAAGTGCAAAGACAATTGTTATAAAGATAAATAGCGTGCGCATGTTCTGTGGCTGCTACTTTTAGCACAGCAGAAAGAGAATGTAACTAAAGAGAAACCTAAATGGATCAGACTGGAGGTGGATAACTGGGAAACACCTGAAGGATAAATTTTGAACTTACTACACTGAAGAGTCTACAAAATTGTGGTAAAAGCCTCATGCCAAATCTTTATTTGCTTCTTTCATTTCTTTCAATCATAACAGAAAATGTAATATCATACAAATGCCAATTTCTTCACTGACTCTTCCATCAGGCATGAAAAATGATCAATAACTTCCATGAAAAAAGATTCACATCTGGTTCAGGAAATCATCATCATCATTAGTTGCCCTTACTGAGGGACCTGAGGTCAAGTTCATTTTCACTGAAGCCTTTATTACACTCCTTTTCTTTATCTTCTAATTATCTTCAACTGTTGTTCTAGTACCTTTAACTGAGGCCCATTAAAGTTATTTACATGCTACAGGCATTGCTTTTAAGCTCAAGCCATCTCAATGTAGCTTCATTTTTTAAAAACTGTATTTAATTTTTCTCTACATCTTATACAACTGTCTTCTAGACAGTAAAATTTTAGATGGAACGTTGAAGTCTTCCTTACTAAGAATGTCATGAAGGTACCTTCATATGAATAGAATATCTCAGTGATTAAATTTGCTACTTGAAAGCAAAGACACAAAACAAAAGCACAGCAGATTGTGACCTCAAGTGGAGAAGAACATTTCTATGAAATACATAGTATGTACTTAATAAAAGGAAAACAGCCATATAAAGATTCAGGGAAGTCAATCGGACAGTAAAATACTATGCAGATCTTTTGATTTCTTGTTCAGCAGAGGTTATAAAGACATAATCATTTTTGAGAATTCACATTCTAGAGACTGAAAAATCATAGTTACCAATAAATTTGTTAACCAAATCTTTATTTCCTGATGTCTTCTCTTCATGTGTGTCCTAAGACTGCCAGATAGCAAAATCTCTTTGTTTAACTTAAAAGTCAAGCAATACTTCAAAATGTAGTAATCTCCAATCAGGAAAGATACTGATTTCTGTTTTCAGATGGCATGAATCACTGAAGACATTGTTCTTTTGTCTGGCATCTTAACTATGCTCCATAATAGATCCTGGAGAATCCTTTCACCTGAAAATTTGTTTTTCCACATCTTTAATCACAGACAACTGACCTATATTTGCAGCACTTATTGTCAACAGACTACAAAGACGCCATGTGACCAGCTCAAAAAAAATGGCTTACAGAGACAACTCTGTCACCAGATATCCTAAACTGAGGTAAGAATAGCTAACTTCAGCTCAACAGCTTCATGGCTGGAAATAGTCTAGATTTATCATTGTCCAACTAAAAAAATATATTAGAATAAAACGAAAAATGATGTTCAGCTTCGGCAAAGACTCAAAGACTTTCCTTCCACAAAGAACCAAACTGTTAAGTAATCCTCTTCATGCTTTGAACAAAATTCAGCAAGGATGCCAAACCAGAGTAAGACTAAGCAAAGCGTTTCAGATCCTTATGTTTCCAAACCTCAGATCTACTCTCATGTCCATTAGAATGGGAAATAGGAGGGAAGGGAATTTCTGTAGTTCAACTTGTCTCTGTTTTGAAATAACATATTGTGACATATGTAATCTAATTTATACCACAAGTTTATTGAAAGAGTTACTGTCCCTACTCCTTCCACAAAATAAATCCCAAAAATAAACAAAACAACACAAAAAAACCCCCCAAAACCCCTGAGCTTAAGCCTTTTCATCTCTTCCATCTTCTCACTGGAGAAATGAAGCTCTTTGCTCAAGTCCAGCCACCTTGACTTTATAGATGTATTTTCTTAATAAGTCTGAGCATTATCATAGTGAAGAAAAAATTAAGAATCTTCCTGTATGTTCAGAGGATGACTAAGAGCTCACAATTGCTTTACTCCATAAAATGAATGGCAGAATAGTAATTCAGTCTCATCAGCTACTTTATATGACATAAAAGACTGCTCTTCCCTTGAGTAAATGATTCTTCCACAAAATTCAGCCATTTTTTTCTTTCATTACTGAAAAATAGCTTTGGAGGTTTAAGCATCTTGAAAGTTTGTCCACAAAGCATTTTCAATTCACTTTTCCTAAGTACTTCCTGTCGCAACACTGCTAAAGCAATGAGAGCCCATGTTTAAGAATATTTTCAAATTTTCAAAATAAGCACAATGGATGAGTTATCTTTTTTTAAAGCTCTATAATGATGTCATCTGAGGAATATTCTGACAACAGCAGGAATGCATCTGTTGTTAATTGACAAAATGTAGTACTTACAGGCCTACTGAAATTCTGGACAAAACATCTGTCTTCCTACTGTCTAGGGATATAAGCACAGATATTGGAGCATATATTAATATACTAAATATATCTTGTTTCGACTAATTTTTGTTGTTTCTGCTCCATGCAGCCTTCTGATCCTCTTTCTGTCAAGAACGTTATTTGAGCTTGTGATCATTTTCTTGATTAGCATTTCTAAACTCAACTTTCATGCAGAGGAAGCCCACTTCTTCCATGCATGCTAATAGTGAGACACTACCAACAGGGTCATCTTTTATTTTCAGATATGCAGCCCTGTTAACACTTTTCATGCAGAGAAAATGAAAACAATTTTTAAGTCAAGAAGCCACAAAACTATGTGTGTTCAGAGATGATGTGTAATTTGTAGTGCTGGTAACCTGATATGAAAGTATTTTAATATGTAAGATATGTAAGCCTGTTTCCCCAGCTATATGGGAAAATTCTGTAAGGGACACTGCTGAATATCTATTGAAGAACCATGATCTGCCATGGTGAAGTCTGAAATTGCCATATGTAAAGGAAATTTTTATTATAGTATTTGCATTTACTACCACCCAATTCTAATAATCTATTGGGCAGAACAGTTCTGGGATTTTTTAACTACATGCGTACACATGTGTTACAAGCAACGATTAATATCAATTTTGTTAAAACAGCCCATAAGCATAACTGCTATGCAACCTACAAAATTGAAAATTGTATTATTTCATCCTAACATTAGTGTACCCAGATCTTAAAAGGTTTCAGAAGCTTAAAGCAAGCAAGAATTGAGCAAGCAGGGTTATAGAGTAAGATACCAATGCAAAGAGAAGAAATTGAAAACTAAGAAATATTTAACTGATGTATACTCTTACTTTATACTTGCCCTGGTCACATCCACATAATGTGCTTTCCATTGTGTAGCTCCTTTGTACTCCTATCTCTCTCCAGACAACAACTCGTGCTGTAGATTCCTTGGACTTCTCCACTACAAAGCTGCAGCTGCCCATGCAGAATGCAGGGGCAGTCTGACTCAGGATCTTGGGGAGTGCCTGCAGGACAGCAATTTGAAAAATACAGTGATTCTTTCACTTCCCATATGGAAGGAGGTGAAAGGCGACCATGTAATCACAAACTGTTACCAGAAAATTTGGTGCATTTTGAATTAAAAAAACAAGAAAGAAACAATTCTCCATCCTGTGTTTTCAAAACTCAGTCTGTTCAAGTGAGTGTCTTCAGGCCCCTTCATAGTTTTCAAAATCCATTTTTTTTTCAGGTTCAGTCACTAAAATTGTTAGTTATGTGAATAAGGATCAGGACACAAGAGAATTCTTCAGCTGATCACCATCCCTCCAAACTCATCAAGCTATGTTTGCTCTAATTAAGTGTACCACATATTCCACGTAAGCATTTAATTCAACTGCGGACTGTTTCAGAAATCCCATTTACAGACCTAACAAAAGCTGTATTTTATTAACACATAAAATTCATTTGTATTCAGCAAAGCACTAGGTATTTCACTACAAGCATGTGAACCAAAGTTCAGTATAACTGTTTACATGACAACTTCAGTGAAAAGGTCATACAAATATATATTTGACTAATGGTAAATGACTGTTCTTTCCAGTTTTTATTTTTGTCAGTTAAGACAAAACACATGACTGCTTCAAATTTATTATTTCAGTAGTAATACATAACCCATTAGTGTAAGCTTGCCCAAATATTTCCACCTTTTTGACAATGAAAGGCTTTTTCCGACAGCCCTTATTGACTACTGTCTTTAGTGTACTAAAGTAGTGCAGGTTGAAGTGGCAAAACCACACATAAATGTGTTAGAGTGGCAGACATGATTGGCATCCAGCTTAACATCCAGGAACTCACACAAGNCTGAATCTTTTCAAAAAGCCATGGGGCCTGGACGCCTATAGGTCACACAGGTTTGCAATTCCTATGTGGCAGCAGTGGAGGGGGACACAGAAGAAATAAGTAACACTTCATGAAACAAGTAACTCTCTAAATTTTTGACATTTTTGAAAGCTTGTACAATGCAGAGAATGTGTTTGTGCAGTTTATTATATATACCTAATTAGGGGCACATATCTTAACTACACATCTTTATAAAAAGGAATAAATAAAAAAGAATTGTGCCTATTTCCATATATAAAAATAAGTATTTCTCAGAACAATTCAGTTTCTTTTTTGCCTTGTCACTACAATATTGTTTGCCATGCTTCAATGACTTGTTTTTTTAATCTGGTAATTATAAATTCACAGAAGCATGTTTTCTATCTATTCTCCATAAAAGTAATATTAAACACAAAAAAGTGAATACTGTTTTAAAGAAACAACAACAAAAAAAGCACTCAATGTTTAAAGCTCAAAGTATACTTCATGAAGTGTACTTTGAAGAACACTCACAAACTAAAGAGGTAATTTTAAATAAGTTGGCTTATGCTACAGAGTCATTATTTGCTTGGGATAGGATCAGGACACTATTTGAAAAGTATGTTCCAAATCCATGCCAAATATAAGGTACAAATGTCAAACTTACCCTGTAAGCAGGGTCCTCCATCAGGTCACAAGAGGCAGCATTAACACTTGTATGCCACATTGTCTCCTTGATGCTGCAGCCATACATAAATACATTCTTTTTACGAGAATGACCATGATAATCACAGTAGACCTATAACAAATCATTTGGCAAAATAAACCCAAGGCATATGGAATTAACATTTTATGACAGTAATAGAAAGACAATCTTTTTTATTTGTACTGTTGAATGTTCCAAAAAATTAGGCAGCACAATCCCTTATATAATTA
>VXBB01002835.1:91776-111021 GCA_013399915.1 Illadopsis cleaveri | reverse complement strand
CTGAACACATATTCTAAGAGTCAGAAGGATTTTTAGTGACTATTTCTCTTCTATGTACATACAGGTTAAATAGAGTTTTCCACCAACTTTAAAGATACTTTACTATACCAGATACACACATTCATTCACACTGATAAAAGGTGAGCAAACAGAAACAAGCAACAAAATCAAACAAACAAAACCAAACAAAAAAGTAAGCAGACAACTACCAAGCAAGAAGGATTACAGATAAGTATGCTGCACATTCTCATCCTGTTGTAAAACTCCTCTACAATAATTCCACCACAGATTACAGAAGGCTTATCCTGAAGACCATGAGGTCAGTGTTAATGGAAGTTACTAGTAAGATTTCAAGTAAGCATGCATTTATATGTTTCCTTAAAAGCTTCCCAGAAACACTGTCCAATTTCTAAGAAAAGCATAAAATATGAACAGCTTAAATATTAGTAGAGTTCTTACAAAATGAGACCCTATATATTTCTATCACATATATTGCTCTCCGTAGTAACTCAGAAAAAAACCCCTCTTCACAACAGATTAACACAGAACTATCAAATGCAGAAACAAGTATTTCTCCTCAAAAATTGTACCTCATGTTAATTTTCAGTGTAAGATTAGCTGTATGTTTGGTTTGTGTGTGTGCTTACTTGTAGTAACAAATATCTGTCCCAACACGAGTCCAACATGGTCGAGAACGTAGTGCTTCCTGAACAGAATACATGAGGGGCTGCATACCTGAAAGAAGAAATGGATCTCATTTTAATGTTTACCTTTAAACAGAAACATATTAGCAGTAATGGACCACATCAACACCTACATACAAGTCTACAAATTACCTCTACTTATTTATTCACTATCAGAGTGCATTTGTATTTTCATGAATGTCTGGGTATTGTACTGCGTGCTTTTTAAACCAGGTGACAAAAGATTGATGATTTTCAGAAAATAACAACTAAAGAAAAGAGTAAGACCTATGGAAGACCAAAATGGAAAGTTTAAATGAAAACTGAGGTTTCCATGAATGTTAGACTACAAGCAGTCTTCAGTTCCACCCCATCCAACTCGTACTACAAAAAGGCTTCACAGAGAACACAAAAAATTGACACTATCATCCATTCATGTAGATGATGGATGAAAAACAACTGATGTTTCTGGACAATTTTTTTAACAAGTAACTCTTTAAAGTCTATTTTTTTGATAGTAAACTTAAGTTGAATACTTCATATGAAGTTAGAGTAATACTAATTGAGTATCATTTATTCATTAGATAATTAGCCAACCACATTGACTGATACAGTGTATTAAAAAAACAAAAGAAACTACTAATTAAGTATGCACAACATAAAAAAAAATCTTAGCTGATTGATAAAGATTAGTACATAACTTTAAAAAGTTCTAAAACTGGTCTAAACTACCTGTATTCTGTGACTTTATTAATGTGGATGAAAGTGTATGACAAAGGAGAATATAGTATTACTCGGTAACAAGAGTTTGAAGATGCAGGTGGGAGGAGACATTCCCTCCTTAAAGGACAAATGTCAGAATGCACAGCACGAAAAAAATGAATAGTGCCAAGCTGAGTGACACACACACTACAGGCACACTCCCAGACAAGAGGAAGAAAGGTATTTTCAGTCAGCCATTCGTAAACGTCTGAATGAGGCATATACTGCAAACACTACTTACCAGAGAGAGCAATGGTCACTTATGACCCCAGCATTTCAAAGCAGACTTATTTTTCCCTACCATCAATAAGACAAAACTGTTTTGGAATGTCTCCACTTACATGCACATCTAGCCGTATGCAGAAATGGATTAATGATGACAACTGTCACTCTTCTGGATCTGTGTGAATCAACAGGTTTTGTTGCTGTCCTCCCTTGCCCAATGGTACTAAGACAACTGTAGTTGCAGTTACCAGTAAATTTCTTCTGCTTTGGCCTCACAACAAAACTTTATTTTAAAAACTGATAGCCCTTGGTTTAAGATGCATTTCTTCTATTAAGCTACAGCTGTCAAAACATTTTCTAGCAGTACTACTAAAATAAAGAATTTAAACTGACAATAAGAGTACTGCTAATCCTGTGGAGGTGGGAAGGAAACAGCTAAGTTGACTAGTACAGGTATTTTTTACACATTTCTTCTCAACGTATGGGAAACGTTATCTTACCGTAGTTGAACTGACTGTTTGACTTTTCACAGTTGATGATGTTAAACCGGTAACCAATGCCAGTTTTCATTCCACTGACTTCAAAGTAAAACCACTGATGGTAATGATTGCTATTTATATCTGAGTTCAGAATTAGATCATACTCATTTCTGAAAATTAACAAAAACATATCAATGATCATAAGAAGCAGAACTAAAAGGCCTAAACCATGAAAAGTAGAGTTGAAATATCTTACTTTCTGATCTGAATAACTTTGCGCAGGTTTCCAGATTCAAATTTGGAATTAAACTTCAAAACATCTGCCTCCTCTGGTACAGAACAACTATGAGTAGAAAAAGGGACCAAAGTGAATAAAACAAACTTAGCTAAATCAAATAGCTTTCTTTCAGTCCTCACTGGGCAATTCAAAAACTGTCCACATATAGCCTGGATAGCAAAAACATTGTTATGCCAGATGAAACTTTGTATGAAATCTGCTATAAATATTATGAGTCGCATCACAGAGAAAGTAGAACTGGCTTAGAGTATTACTTGAATATTGTTTACAGAAAGGCAAAAACTTACCTCAAATTATCAAGGTCATACACCACTCTATCTATGACGTCATTTTGATAAATCAGCCTTTCAATATCTTGAGAGATTTTTGTCCTAAAAAAGAAAAGCAGAATTCTCATTTAAATTGTCACGTACTGTTTCCAATCACAAGAGAGGAATTGCCCCATACCTGAAAACTAACAAAATTGACACAAAGACAGTGTTACAGTTCAGACACACCTCAGCTTCATCCCCACTTATATGTGCAAACTCAAGGTGTACTTAAGTTTAAACACCTGCATTCACAGCTGACTGAACCCAGTATCTCTATAAGAGGGAACTGAGTATTCATGCACACAACTCACTGGGTTTCATCTGCAGGAAAAAACATGCAGTTTCATACTTTAGAACAGAAGCAAAAACTACTCAAACATTATGTATGTTAATGCTTTAATCCATGACAACACTTGATAACATTAGTAACTTACACGAATCCTACCATAATCAAAATTAAGGAGTTTTAGGGAGTAGGTCTACAGTGAGTGTGTTAGTGAACTAGCTTTTCACCTCTGGAGATCTAGGTTCATTGATCGACTACCTAACAAATAAGAAAGAATTTGGTGATGTCAGCCAAATGTCAGGTGTGTGCTCATTCAGATCATAAAGCCATTGCACAACTGGCAGTATCTAGGTCCTGTCTTGGAAAAGTAAGAATGTATTGCAGTTCAAGAATGAAATACAGTGGCAGAGCTGTGTGGAAAAGCTTGCACAGCACCTGCAATAAGAAGAAAAGCAGGCAGATTAACAATGAAGAATACAGAAAAAGAATGTTAAAGCACACTCAGGCTGGAAATTCTCAATTTAATTAAAATAAATACTGCTAACAAATAAGAAACAGAAGGTAAGTGCACAGCCCAGCACATTTTATTATATTGAAATTAATTGAAAAACAATTGAAGTCACAAGTTCAAGGTACTGACAACATTGTGACAAGGCTGACTCATCACAATCCACCTGAATAGGTTCAGCTCAGGACAGAATTACAGATTTTTGACCTTACACTTGATCTTAGAAAACTCATTTGATCTTGGCATGCCTCAGCTCTAAAATACCATAAACACATCCTAATATCACAGGAGTTTTGCCAAGACAAAATCCATCAATGAAAATCCGTAATCAGTATTTTATAAATAATAATGGCATTTAAATACCATTATAATAACCAGTGTAGATGAAAAAAAAAAATAGTATTTAAGATGCTCATGAGAAGGAAAAGTATTAGCAGACATTTTCACATTCCAAAAATAGAAGATAAGCTATTTAAAGACAATTAAAGGAAAAAAAAAATCTAAACCCAACACTGTTGATGTGAGACCTGTGCTTGAGATTACTCCTTTGTGGATCCTGACGATTAGAAAACACCAGAGTGTACAGAAAAAAAACCTCAACCCAACTAAATTTTTAAGGACAGAAAAAAGTAGAAATGAAACCCCAAATTTATAGGGTAATTTACTATATAATAATTTTCTTCCTAAAAAGATAGAGTGGTATAAAACACTTCAGCTATTATCAATTTCATTTATCCAAACAATAATATATTGGTGAGATATTCAGTGATAATTACATGCTACTAAACTTAAAAGAGAAAGAAAAAGCACTCCAAAGCACAAATTCAAAAACATTTAATCTCCTGGCACATTGCAAGGCAAAAAAAAAAAAAGCAAACCCAAACCCTACATGGTTCTAATAAAAGTAGAAAGAAAATCCATAAAGTCATACCTTAGACCCCACACAATATTTTCTCAAATTACACAGATAGATTAAAGCAACCACTTATTTTTTAAATAAGACTTACCCAATGAGCAGCAGCTAAGTGCTTACATTACAGAGAACATAAGTCACACTGAATGTCAAGACTTTGGACACAGCTTTGTAAAAGACTTTAAAGCTTTTCCATGTCCCCCACCAAACTAATTTTTACAATCTGCTATAAACTATGAAATCATAAAAAGATTACACCCTTTTTAAACAAGTTCCCTTCTCAGAAGTTTGTTATGTTGCAGTAAAAGACTGAGTCATTTGTATAACACTGAATTCTTAAAACCATGTTCCTTAAAAATGTGATGCAGGACTTTTGATTTAAGTTTAGCCATATTACCTTGTATTTCACTACTGTTCACACAAGACCACAAAAAGTTACCTTCAACATAAAAAATACACCAAAATTAAAACATTTTGATGTTAAAATATACCCTAAAATTATCTTCATGATCTAGAAACCAGCCTTATGTACAATCATACGGGGTTTACTTTTCCAGTGCTTTATATCTAACAACAAACACTGGAATGACAAATTGTATCTGACTTAACTCAATTTTATTCAGGAAAATTCAGAATTATTAATTCCTATAAAAACTTACATAAACATTTGCAAGACTTGCTTAAATGCAGTTCTTAGGTGATTCCTGACTCAAGTATTTGCAAGACTGGCTTAAATGCAGTTCTTAGGTGATTCCTGACTCAAGACTATCTCCCTTCTAAATCAGCTGAATCTATCTAATAATCTGCTAGGGAAGATTCTCCTCCTTCAACACAGAACAATATAGTCATTGTGTCATTAGTGTCTCAGCGCTTGTCCTTTCAATACAAATATCACTTTTTCATTACTTGTGTGAAACAGCTGAAGCATTTTCATTCAACCAGCTAGACACTTAATCTCTTAATCATTTT
Source organism: Illadopsis cleaveri (assembly GCA_013399915.1). Lineage (NCBI taxonomy): Eukaryota > Metazoa > Chordata > Aves > Passeriformes > Timaliidae > Illadopsis > Illadopsis cleaveri. The sequence goes on along the minus strand of VXBB01002835.1, from coordinate 105,587 downwards.
CATATCTAAATATAGAGTTGGTTATAGTTATGAGTATAAAGGCAAAGGCATTCAATCTCAAAATTAGGTACGTGACGAGGTCTCATAGCTACTACTACATGTTCTGTTAGTGTACTCCCATGTCTTTACAATAATTCACTATGTATATTAGCCAGCTCTTCATACCACTTCTGCAAATTATTCTTAAGAATTTCATCACTCTTCATCATCTTCTATTATCTCTCAGTGAAAAAATAAAAGGGTGTGTCGATGCGTTTCTGTTATATTTTATTCTGCAGGACCTAACACTAAGTGCATCCTCTGCATTTGTTGCCTCTAAATTCCCTTATACTGTGAACACTAATGCCAAACACTTTAGTGCAATAATTTTTTAACTTTTTCCACTATGTTTCCCTGAAAGACAGATTTTTAGTTCAGCAGAAAAAAGAGGTGAAGAATCTTTTAATTATTAACTGTCCTATCTTGGCTAAGACCTGAAAGGAGCATTCAGATGAGGATTTTTTTGCTTGGTTGGTGGTGGGGTTTTGTAGGTTGGTTTGTTATTTTGCAAACTACAAAATTTACACGGGAAATGGTGTGAAGGCAAAAAGGGAGAATATAAATTGAACTTCGTATTCAGGAATTGAATTCCAGAATCAGACTGTGTTCTTCTTTATAACTCTGTGCTCATCAATGCCTACTCACCTTCTGTTGTGAATAGTTTTAGATGCCAAAGTAAACAGTGTAACATTGCTGGTTAATCACAGTGTGGTTAGGATTGGGTGGGACCTCTGGAGATCATCAGGTTAATCTCATCCTAAACACTGTTCTTCAAAGGAAAGAAAACAACAACAAAAAGAGGGGTATGGTAACTCACCTCTGCACCCCATATGGCCTTTCCAGAATTGGTTCCTTAAATTGGGGTGGAATATGGCCAAAATAATCTGGATAGGCTACTTCTGAATATTCCAGAATAGACTTTGTGTTCTTCACCATTTCGAGATAAAGATCACAGTCATGAACTGGTGACACATCAGAAGCTTGAAGCATGACGTGTTCTCCTGATGAACTAGATCTGGAATCCTCCTCCTCCTCTGAATCCACTCCAGTGCAGCAGAGTTTTCCCAGCTGGACAGATGATCCTTCAAAGAGACTACCTCCACAGGGTGAAACATGCTCACAGGGTTTACTACAAGCAAGTGTGGTAAGGCTAGTTTTGCTTTCCTTCTTTACTACACACCCTGTACCATAATACTGATCATTTTTTGCAGTGCTCTGGAGACTGATTCTGTCCAAGCCTTTCACAATTTCTTGGCTTAGACACTGGCATGATGGAAGCATGGTTTTTTGATCATTTTGCTGATGTAAACTATTGTCATTCATGTTATCCTTCTTTGGTAGTTCCAGAAACACTGGCCTTCTATTGTATTCCTCTGTCAATAAAGGATTGCACTCCTTTAAAGCAACTACTTTTGTTGATGGGTTTGCTTCAGCAGAGTGCTCCATACCGGCTGTAGGAACAACAATAGGTCCACTCAAATTTGCATCAGGTACAAAAGGCTTTGGTTCCTTGGAAACTAAGTCCCATTCCTAAAACAAAAAAGGTGAAAAAATAATTTAAAAAATTATTAACAAAAAAAAGTAAAGAGTTTCCAAGTTTCATGTATAATAGAAAAATTTCTCTTTCCCTGTTTTAAATGTAATTTAAAAGGTGACAGCTGTTATAAACCATCAGAGAAATGAAGTTTCATCTTTTACAAGAAGGCCTTAAAGCAATAACAAGCAGTTCATTAATAACAAAGTATGAAGTCAATGCAATTGCCTAGATATTTTAACTACCTGTTTTATGAAGGTGCACAGCATTTAAGGTGATTCCTAGTACAATGAAGCACTCTCAGAAATCTCACATCTTTCTTCACTATTTTACTTTCTGCTGTATGCAATCAGACATCAGAAAACAGTTTTCCTTTATATCTACCCACAGTACCCCCTTCTCAGTAAGACTGAAGCAACCATAACACCTAACTAATTAACCTAGGATAAAGTACTCCCACATGTAGGTCCAGAACTGCAGACCCGTGATTCTTGGCTAGAGGAACTATCCACCAAAAAAAGAACACCAAAGTATATTCCAGAGTCAACCTGACATGGCCAGAAATGTCCTGGAAATTACATACTTTACCTGAAAGTTTTCTGAAAGTTCTGGAAAAAATTGCTCGTACATTTTCAGTTCTTCTATGGGTCTTCCCAATTCCTGTCTAGGTTTCAGCTTATTAATATCAGTCTCAATATCATCATTCTGAAAGATCACCAGAACAAATTAATCTTGCATCCAAAATTAATGAACTTCTACAACATTAATCTGAAACATTCACCTTTACTCCTGACACAGCCATGCTTTAAAAGACAAAATACCACTATTTCAAAATTAACTGAACTGCGGCTTTCACCATGAAGATTTAGACTGCTCAGTATTATTAGTATGCCTAAGCCTCCATTTCAACAGCAACATTACAAACATCTAAATTTTCTTGCTTTCATCCAAACTTACTATACCCAGATACCAGATTTTACATGAAATCCATGCATATTCCCAGTAGTGGAACTTGGAATGTGAAGGGTTCACCTGATTGCAGTGACAATGCAATACTGCTTCTATGACAGATACTCCCTCCACCAGGGCTCATGAGAGCCTTGAATAAAACATGTCTTTCCAGTTCATGGACAGATTATTCCATTAACTACTAAACACACATAACATAAAAATACAGAATAAGGCAGTTCTGACCAAATATCCATCCATGTCCTGACTGGCAGCTGGAGAAGTGGAAAATACCTTCCCTAAGCAGTACAATAGTGAGAGGTTTGATGTCTACCTCTACAGCTGGCTGAACTTCAGCTACCTTGCTGAAACACTGGTCAATCCCAGTCCAGAATGCTGGAAAAGGTAAAAGCAGCTCCTATATATGGACAAGCTTATGTGAGAAAAGCAGGCTGACAGAAGTACAACGTGGGAAGAGAATACTGCTAAAGGAGTCTGTGGTTCTGTTCCACTGCACTCCAGACACATCGAGTGAAGCAAACAAATTTTGATAAAAATCCTGAAGCAATCTGAACAAGAATGGTTGTTACTTTCAAGGAGCACGCACCTTCTTTAAGTTTCCGAAGCTTTCTTAATTTTAGAAATTGCCCTGAAAACCTCCTCAAACTGCTTCTAACACTTAAAATGCATTTATATATCAGATTCAAGCAACTTAAATAAAAAATTGCTATACCTGACTTTTACCTATTGATTTTGTCTCTACCAACCTTAAAATGTTGGTCCTTGTCATCATCAATTTCAGTTTCAATTTCTGATTCTGTTTCAACATCATCATTATCATCACTTTCATCTACTACATCATCCACTACAATACAAAAAGGTTTTGTAAGGCAGATTATACATTTAATCCAATTATACATGCTCAAAGAAGATTTTCTACATTCTGGGTTTATTTTCTTTCTTACTTACTCCTTGAAAAAAAAACTGAAAACCAACTAGTAAACTAGTGCTGGGGGAGGAGTTGTTAAGTTTTCTCATAGTGTTTTCCATGCAGGAAATTTGCTGATTGTCATTAAAAGGCTCATTCAGAGGTTTACAAATTATACTAATTTTCTAATGTACTCAGAATAACTACATGTACTGCTTTTACAACACTGACTATAAAAGATTATGCTTTTAATAAAGCCAGACCTCTACCCACCCCCCAACATTCCATGTCTTTTAATACAGAACTTTTTCCTTTTAAAGCACTATGTATCCTATTTTCTTAAGGTTTTCACTTCTTTTTATAGCAGATAAAAAACCTATTAAAAAACCCAAAAACTTCACTTTAGTAAACTGAGATGTTTCTAAACAGGTATTATATACTACCAATCTACTATATTAAGCAGAGATTTAATTTTTGTGGGTTTTGAAACACACTTCTAAATCTATTTTCTACTTTGAGGACAAAACATAAACATCTTTGAACTACTGGAGTATGACCCACATGAACTCCAATACGATAGCTTACTTCTTTCAGAGTGTGATCACATTTTGTTTCAGGAGATATCATGAATGAAAGATATAAATAAGCTGACTTGGACCCTTCATTTTAGAGTAACTTTCTGACAGCAACTTCATTAGTTGCTTACCAGGTCTCAAGCTGTTTCACCTCATCAAAACATGAAAATAATGAAAGGTGTTCACAATGGGATGAATCAATTTCCTAAAAAGACCCATATAAATGGTCTGCAGTAGAGTTTTCTAAGAGACTGCAACAGTCCAAGAAAGTAGCTCTACTTTCTCATCATGTAAATGAAGAAATAACCACAAAAATACAAAATGCTGGTGCTTCAAATAGCACACATTAATCTAAATTCATCACATCCTAACTTATCAGAGTAAGAGAAAGAAAGGAAGGGATACACACTCCTGTAAAAGAGGATGTACACCACAACACATTTCACACAGAATGTATACAGTACATGAGTTGAAAGGAGAGACCATACAAGTTTGAATACAGCGTATTCTTTACACTTCAGTGTTTGGTGAACATCACCTTTTAGTCCTTGTTTCCTCTTTTATTTCTTAACTACATGTGTCTGGATAAAATTTCTATCACTTTAAACTTAACATTAGAAACTGATGCTCCACACCAACAGTCACAGACCCTTTGCTTATTGAGAAGTGTCTCAGAGTCCTTTCAGCAGAGAACACAAAAAAGTGCAATTGATTCTACCTTCCATAAAGCAAAATCAGACATACTCAAAGACATAGTACTACAAAATCACCATACCATCAGGAGGCAAATTGTACAGCTGAGCCACAGGACCACTGGCAGGAATAACTGGAAGTTGGAAATGGAAAGCACTTTTAATAGTTGGTAAAGGAAGACGATTTTTGGGAAAACATTTTCTCATTATTAGGCTGGATGTATTGACAAGAGGATCAAGAGTTCTTACTGCAAGGCACTCCTGTTAACAGGAAAATAAAGAAAAATATTTCTCCAATTGAAAGTCAAACTACATTTACATAGTATTTACAAAAAAAAATTGGTTCATGTCTTCTTTGAAGGAAAGAAAAACTTCTACCAACTCAAATTCACCTTTTAGAAAAATCCAAACTCCAAAATAGAAAGGCATTTTCACCCCTTCTTTTTAAAAACTAAGTTCAACCACTCCTCCCAGAGACAGGCAGAGCAAAATAACAGCAAATACAAATTTAATTCTGTATGCTTTCATTGTTTCAGTGTGGTACAGAATATAATCCTTACTCCCATAATCAAGAATGACCATGAATCTCATAAAAGAAATATGACAAACCTGAGGTTATTAGCCAAAGAGGCAAAACCAGCAACATAAAAAAACCCCATCAGGATAAACTTACCTGTGAAGTGTTGTAAAGAATTTTCATCCCATTGGCATCAATAAATGCTTTTCTTCCCAGTTTGATGTTTGTAACACTTTTAATGCACTGTAACACTCCTTTACGAATCAGCATGTATCTGTGTCGACTATCGTGACGGTGCCAATCAACATAAAGCGTTAAAAGCACCTGCACATATCCTCTGTCTACTGCTCTCCTGGCATTTGTTTCTTTGCAAAAAAAAGTTAGGAAAGAAAATTAAAACTGCCCAGTGACTTCAATATTACTTTCAAATTTTATTTTTAATGTTAAAATTCTTTTTATCCAAGTAAGTGAATTGTTTTAATCTGACTAGTATTTTAGCCACCCTTAGCAGAGCTTGACATCAACCTAAACAGCAATGACTGGATAACTGAGACCAGTAGCCTAAACTTCACTCTTAGAACATATGAAGTAATTTTCATGGTTTACTAGAAGAACAGCATGCATTATACTTAAAAGGCAATCGTAAGATCCTGTCACTCAGTAAATTAAAAACCAGAAATGTTTCTACAAAGTATATCTATCACTATCCACACACACAGTCTAGATACAAGATTTGAAACAAACTTCACTTGCAATCCATACAGTTTTACAACTATCACTCATATTTCATAAGCTGAAAATAGTTATACCCCAAATACTGGGGTATCCAGTATGACAGCTGGAATACATAGTAGACTAATGTCATCATGAAAAGATATACTTATATAAAGTTTATCAAGTTACAAATTAAAACCGCTAATGAGAAGACATCTCTAAATAAATGAAGATCTCCTGTTTTAAAGGCACACCTTTTGAACACTTAATTTTCCTCCTCAATATTAAAGTTTAACTGCCAGTTTACAGAATGGAATACTGACAACAATTTGGAAATATTTCTTTCCCTAAATTTCCCAAGGAGAAATTGCAAAATTCATAAATACACAAACCTGTAAGACCAAGGCATCACACTGAATAAACATGAATAAACTCAGCACCCTGTGATAGTCTGTACAGAAATTTCCCACCATTTGTGTGAAATGGTTTTCTGCAAATCTCATCACATCTCAATTCTTATTCAACTCCACTAAAACTACTATGAATGCTATTGCTTTAACACAGCTCTTTGGAGAAAATGAGTTTTTAACACCTTGCTAGTTACAATGCTGGTTCAAAATCTGCAAAGATTACACTTGTGAGGCTCAATTGCTGCTGGCTCACACAGTCCATTTCTGGAAATACATCATTGGTTTTGTTACTTTTAATTCCACTTCATGAGCATCACTGACAGATTTGTTACGGGGACCCAAGCCCTAATTACTCAGGAAGGTACTGAAGAATACCTGTATTTTCCCTAGCCATCCAACAGATATTTTCAGATGTATGTGTAAAAAAGAGGCACTGGAGTTAAGCTATAGGCATCTATTACTGAATGGCTGAGGTGAGTGAATGTAAAAAAATATTTGTCCACCTTGGATCCAGATCAGTTCCGCAGAAGCACTGCAGCCTTTCTGCGGCATAACTGATGAAACAGTAACCAAGTATTAAATGTACATGTATATATAATATAAATAAAGCACCAGAAACTGCAGAAAAAACTAGTTTCTAGGTTTCCTAGCCTTACTTTTGTTCTGGCCAGTGACTTAATGTTTAGTTTTGCTGTGTTGATATATACACACACACCCATTATAGCTCAAGTAGACATTTTCTTGTAGTCAAACACTTACTTGATTTTAGCAATGCAGCAAGTGTGTCTAAAGCAACCCTGTCAACATAACAAGAAAAGTCAAAACAGCAACCAACCAGTAACCTTAATCTACAACACTGTAAAACTATACAAAATATTTACTGCTTAAAGACTTATAAAGAGTCTAACTTCATGTTTTCCTGGTTGCACTGTAGCACAGACTTCACTTTTATGATTTACTTTATTAGAAGATCATGTATTTCTGCTGTATCTGAAGTCTGATGACAAAACTTAAAAATATCAATGCAATACAAACTTCCAGCTTTTGCAAAAACATTGTGACAATGTAATGTTTATGACTGACACTTACTGGTTGTGATATTCTGATATTTGTCTTGTTAGCAGCAGAACAAGTACTTTGATAAAGTAAAGGACATAATTTTAGAAAACTGTAGGTCAATACCAGCAGGATATGGGAATATACTGAGAAGCAATGCCCATCAATCTGTACTACAACACAAGATGGTCAGCATGAAATTTGTCTTGTACCCAAGCATCTTCTCTCAATTCAACTGCACAACTACAAAACTTATATACTTATTTTCCCCCTCTTTTGGTGCATCTGAGCTTAGACCATAAACAAGGATATCATGATTAGTCACATCATAGAAAAGTACGTTCATGTGTGGAATTTTAGCTGAGCCTTAAAGGAACAGGACATGTTTTTTGAACACTACTCCTGGGACCACAAATACCAAATTTTGATCACATAATGCTATTTCTTTTGTAACCAAGTTAGAATATGCACAATATGAGATTAATACTTTGCTAATCAGATGAAAAATTTAGTTTTCCACTAGTATGTTCTTCAAAAAGATGGAGTATCTAAAGCAAGGATTATCTTCAGTTACATCCACTTACTACTTTTTAACCCTATATTCACCCAAAAACTCCACACCAAATCAAAAAACCCAACCAAACAAAAAACCTCAAAATCTACAACCCCACCAGAGTGGGAATCTAAACCCACCACATGCACCTACACAGTGAATTTTATTTTTTTTAACCAATAGCCCACTAGACAAATATTGCTGGGGCTTCCTATTCTATGTTTTATGCTCTTGCTCCAGATGTCTACTTGCTTTTCAGAAAAATCGAAAGAAAATTCTACTACCAGTAGAATAAAAAGGGACAGTGCCACACTAAAAGAACAAAGCAGATCACAGAATAAGCTGAACTGGAAGAGGCACACAAGGATCATCAAGTCCAAATCGTGGCCCTGCACAGCACCACCCCCAAGAGTCACGCCCTGTGCCTGAGAGCATTGTCCAAATGCTCCTGAACTCTGACAAGCTTGGTGCTGTAGAAACAAACTGGAAAATTATGGGATTGTCTTGATCTGCTTGTTATGATTTGGGGTTAACCACTGTACAGTTTCCATGCAGGAATATTAGAGACAAAAAACTAATGTATATTATTTTACTAGTACTGCAACAAGACATTCAAGCATTTTGTGTTACTCTACTGGGGAAAATTAAAATGTCTCATATTTGTGGTACTTCTTCCCATCTCCCTTCATTTTAATCTTCAAATATTAACTGCATTTGATTTCACCAATATTATTTTTCATTTACAACTAAGTCTTGAAAAAACATACGAGGTTTTACCATACAGTATATTAAAGAAATCTTACTTACTTCATAAGGCTAGTGTTCCTTTTACTAAAAGGGCCAATGATCTTAAACATCAGTTCTATTACTCCATTCTTTCCCAGAGATACTGCATTTACAGCTGAAAGTTATAAGCAATCCATTTTAATATAATGTAGTAAGCAAGGCAAAAGAAAAAGATCGATATACTCAAAACTAAAATTCACACAAGTTAATCCTGAAGTACAAAAAATGCTAGACATTTTTGTCCTTTAAGACATAGAGTGACAAGCAGACACTACTCTGCACATAATTATCATGACAATCCAATCCTGACAAAATTTGGAAAGGAAGAAAACTTAATTATTGCTCTACAGATAAAACCATGCACTACTTCCAATGCAGGCTTCTGTTTTCTTTGTTACTAAGATACAACACAAAAAGAATTTTCTTTATAGAAATCCACAGTTTATTGAAATAGCAGGTTTTCTAAAATTTCAGGTTCTATGATTTACGACTATCCTTCAGTATTCGGACAAACAGTTACATTCACCGGGATTTGAAATCCAACAGTCTACAATAAAACTAAAAAATGCCAATTGGTATAGCTTTCCTGAAATACATGTCATGAATATATGTTCTCAGAAAAAAATAATTATAAAAGTAATCTATTTGAAAGGGAGCAAATGAAAAGAAATTATGCTAAGACTTATGTTGGAGAAATATGCACTTCAAGTATATGTTTGAGGTCCAGCAACCAGCAACCAGCTGAAAATACAAACTGCTGACACAGGCACAGAAATTCCATTCCTGAGCGAGGTCAGCAATACATTCTCCTAACAAACTAGGGAAAGAGCAGCTAAGAATTTACTTTGATATAATAAATGCTGCTATTACTGTAGAATTTAGTACATGAACCCAAGTGGAAATTTCATAATCATTAGCAGCAACATCATACCAGAATTTAAGTAAAGTTAGGAATTATTCTAACAGTAACTATACAAAAACTTGAAGTAGTGCTACTCATCAGAGTATTACAAACTACTAATTTCTCTTTTCATAAAGAGTGAGGAATACAGAAAAACAGAACTCATTTAAGATGTCAAATTAGAGACTAGTCCCACTTTCAGGAAAAAGGAAGTTTTCAGATAAGCAATGTAACAAATGTAACTATCTACATTAGACTTTTCATTTTAGAAGCATTTTACCTCAATCTCAGACAGCTCAACAGAAATAAAGCTTCCATGTTTTGAAAATATTAGGGCTTTATGAATTATAGCTGCTCATGTGAATGACCTGAAAACATAATCTTACAGATTATCAAATCAGTTCTCTGGGGGGAACATGGCCATGTTTTCGATTTCTTGCACTTAAATAAGAAGATTACCAAGCATTACAAGCTCAAATGAAAAAAATTAAGAGCATCTAACTGTGAGTATAGATACAGAAAGAACCACACTATTTTCATCAACTTCGTACTGCCTGCTCAAACAACTAGGCTCTTGTGGAAGAATGTTAGTGCAGTAGTGGAAAATGGAGCTCTTGAATAAAAGGAGTAAGGAAAAGATTAAATTAAGAAACAATTCGGTTAAATTGAAATATTTTCTGTGTTAATCAAGTTTTAAATTGGTAATAAACTAATAAAACATCAGAAATAAAAAACTTGAGAATGAATAAAGAGAACAATTATTTAACTCTAAGTGCTTCTGCAAGCAAAATATTTGCTTAGAGCTTTAAACATCTTGCTTGTTTAGAGCTTTAAACATCACCACTTAGGCAAATCCAATGGCTCAAAATTCCACACATCCAATAGCACTGATCAAAAAAATATTTTTTTCTAGAATTTAAGCATTTTGAGGACTAAAGAGAAAATCCTCAGACAAAAAAAATAGTTTAAATAACTAACATGAAGCAAGCACTTAGAGTTGATATTTTAACCTTATCTAGATAAAAAGCTTTATTCACACAGGAAAGAAAATAATTGCCTGTAATACTTACAGTTGGTTGAATAAACTCTTAATACTTGAAGACATGGTAATACTAGCCTGTGGTTCTGCAAATTATGCTTCACTAAATTCAGTGATATGTTTAGGGCACCGTTTATTCTTGCTTTCACACCAATCTTCTTGTCTGACATCAAAGAAATACAAGACCAATCACACTAATTTTGAAATTGTTAAAAAAAAATCAAGTTAAATGACTGAATTCTTTCTACTGACGTCAACTCTGATTATCTACTTTCCACCGTTCTTTCCTCCCCTCTAATTTACTCTTTTTTTCCTTCTCTACCAATTCAGAGTATGTAGATGCTTACAAAGTAACAGAAAATACAATGTCAATTGTAACATGTCAATTATAAAACTGTAATTACTAAGACATATCATCACCTTTTGGACCAATTTTTGCAAGAAGAGTATGAAGAAGCACCATTAGTTCTTCATTTGGTGGAGAGTCTTTGCTGGCAGACAAAAGCAGCTGTAACAAGATCTGTGTCCCTCCTTTGGTGACTAACACACTTGCTCTCCGACCACCGCCTAGAAATTAAAACTGAACTGATACATCTAAAGCCAAAGATCAATGAAATATCTAAGATACAGTTATCATGAAGTTAGTCTTTAGAACCGCAATATTTTCTTTATATGTGACTGCACTACGCAAGCACATGCTAGACTTACAGCAACATAAACTATTGTGTAGGATTATTAGAAAGGTAACTTCAGTCTTTACATGCTTTTAATTCTGCATATACTTCAGCAAACAACAACAAACAGAAACCAAAACAATAATTTACAAATAACCCAACAACAATAAAAAGTAACGAGCAAAAACAAACAAAAAATATCTGAAAAAGAAAGCATAAATATAATCATATATCACTCCTTAATGAAAACTTACCAACTGAGACTACCTCAATGAGAATATTCAATACATTTAGAATAGTTTGAGGATCTCTTGTATTCTGCAATAAAAAAGAGAGATTTGTGTTTAACATAGCAATTTAATACAACGGTTCAGATACTTAAAGCTAGGAGGAATTGCCACCACAAAATCAAGTAGAACTTCAGACGTACCCAAGTACCAACCATTCCACTATGTAGCCCAAATTAACCACAAAACCCAATTTAAAACACAGTCTGTAGTATGGCACATCAATTACAACTGATAGGTGACAAGCAGTTTCTTAGAATATCTAAATATAAGGGAGAGAAATTCAAAAGCAAGTTACTTAAAGACCGTATCTATCCATCACAGACCACCACAAGTTTTGAAGACTCCATAGGATAACAGCATATTTCATAATACCAATATAATAATAAATATATACAGTTCACAATGATAAAATGCAAAACTATGAACCCATAACCACAAAAACTTAAAAAAATTACCTCTAGGGTTGACAGGATAACTTCTATTCCAGTGGAACCTTTAGAAGTCATCTCCTTCCTGGTTTTTTCTGTCAGAGAAAAAGAACAATACTGGCTTGCAGAAAAAAAAAATCATCTACAAATTGACAAGAAAATTTACACTGCAAATAATAAAACTTATTAAAAATGCATATATGTATACATAACTAAGCAAAAGATTTAAGGAATTTTAAAACTAATTTTTGTTTTCAGTTATTCAACAATCTTGTGATGGCCTACAAAAAAAGTAAAGAAAAATATCAGTAAGAAAGTTGCCTTCCAGATACTTCTACTTTTCATATATATACACACAGACATATATACATATGAAGTGAATTATTACTTAAATTACAGCTATTTTACAACACAAAATGGACTCACCATTACCAATACTATAATACATAAATTAAACATGCTGTTAAACAGGCGTTTTCAACAATCAGTGAGAAAAACAGATGGAAAATCAAGTTCACTAAACAAAAACTTAAGTCCAACAAGGGAGATACAAGAAGCAAGGGTCAAAAGGGAAACTACTAAAGCCACAAAGCTTAGATAATTACCTTGACTCTGGACCAGATGAAGGATCTTTGAGGTAACATGTCTGGCATGATCTGATTCTCCTACTACAGAGTCCAAATTGATCTTCTCCAGCTGTGACAGCAGGGATATAGTCCGAGAACTGACAGAAACACTACAAAAAAGATAGGATTTTTCCATCTATATCAGAGGGGAAAAAAGCTCTTAACAACAGAAACTCAACACTAGAGTAATGGGTGTGGCTAATTCACTTCCATGTTTTATCTGGATTGGAAAAAAGTCTTAATTCTCAATTCTGGCAAATTTACAGATTTTGCAAAGCCTGCGCTGCAGCAGTCTCACTGTATGTACCAGCATCTCCAAGAGCAACTGTGAACAGGGAATCAGTTGCAGCAAGTAAAATGCAGTTATAGGTACAAATGTTGTTCATCTATGTCATCCAGAGTGACTTACATTTAATAATTTCTGTTAAGTGACAGGATATCCTATCAAACCTGCCATTCAAGGAAAAACTGGCTACAAACAGTCCAAAAGACTGCTTGTCTCACAGGATGGCATTTCAGAAAAGGAAGAAAATCATGTCATTTGTGAAGTGAGCAAACTAGCATACACCAGCTGAAGAAAAAGAAGACTATTTTTAAGAAAAAAAACTTAGGAAGGTTTCCAAAATTATCATCCAAGTTTGAATTCATTTTGAATACAAGGGTATTTAGGCCTGCTGTTGTGGGTTTACGATGGCCACAGGCCAGACACCCAGCAAAGCCACTCATTCCCCTCTGCAGCTGGACAGAAGAAAGAAATTTTAACAAAAGGTTCATGGGTTGCAATAAGGAGTAGGAGAGTCACTCACCAAATATTGTCATGGGAAAACAGGCTCAACTTAGAGATATGAAGTGAGTTTATTACTGACAAAATCAGAGCAAAATAATGAGAAGTAAAATAATCCCTTAAAAACAGCTTCCTGCCACCCCTCTCTCCTTCCAGCTCTGCTTCCTACCCCAGCAGCACAGGGAGACAGGGAATGGATGTTATGGTCAGTTCATCACCCAAGGCTTCTCCTGCTGCTCAGTGAGGGTGGTGTTTCCCTGCTGCACCGTGGGGTCCCTCCCACAGGAAAAAGTTCTCCATGAACTTCTCCAATGTGA
>VXBB01002835.1:27562-59920 GCA_013399915.1 Illadopsis cleaveri | reverse complement strand
AAAAAAAAAAAAAAAAAAGGAGGAAAAAAACCAGCAGAACTCAGATAAAGATTGACCAAGCAGAAAATACATAGATATATTTTAACTTCCATTTAGTTATTTGCATTGTCTGTTATGAATGGCTTAATTTTGATTTTTAATTTTATTATAAGAAATATGGAAGATTGCTGGTAGCACCTTAAAACCTTTAAAAGGTTTTGTAGTTTCTGGTTTTATAAATGTATGTTATCTGATTACCTGCTGTGTATTGATAGTTGACTGTGCTGGAAGCTGAGTGTGCAGTAACTGGTAGCACTGTGTTAACAGCTCCTTTCTGTATGGCCAGAATTGACTGAGCATACAGAAGCATTTTGAAGAAAATAAATACATTTAGAAAAAAAGTTGAATATCAGTTACTTATTAATTGCAATTTTTTTGTGTATATGCTTTAATTTCCTCAGTAAATGATACTCATTATTTTCAATTACCCTTTAAAATTACATCAATAATACTATTTTTTAAACCATTTCCAGTCAGTTACGTCAGAAAGACGTCTAGATCTTAGTATATCTGATACAGTGTAACATCATTTGTTTTCTACTTCTGGTCCCCAAAAGGGACAGTGCTGATATTAAAAATATGGTTCTACTTTAGTTTTTGTTATCTCAAGATAGAAATATAAGTTACTAAATCTTTCCCTGTAGCTTAAAGAAACTTGAAAGTGGTAGAGAGGGGATTTGACAAGAAGCTGTATGTTGTGAAACAGAGAGAACATGAAGAATTAGTGACTTGTCTCATAGTCATATGCATTTTCCATTCACTGTTTATGCAGAGAAAGTTTATAAAAGTGAAGGTCTCATAACATAATGTCATGTCCAAACCACAGGGTTGGACCTGAACTTTATAGAAGAGGCTGATCCAACACCAGAATTCTAGGCTTCAAACACCTTCACCAAGTACCTTTTTTGGTACTTGGAAGGTTGCCTTGATAAGGAGTTTCTTAATGAGTGGTTGAAGCACACTAAAATGGAAAAAGAATGGATCTATAAAAATGAGGACTTGGCTGTCATGAGTAAAATATTTAATTTCCTTTTCTCTAGATAACATGGTTAGAAGGACATTCCTTGGCACAGACAGTGTTCACTTGCCTTTATATTCATAATCCAGACTTCATAGAAGATCCTGCTATGAAGGCTTTTGCTCTTGGAATCCTAAAAATCTGTGATATTGCCAGAGAAAAGGTTAACAAAGCAGCTGTTTTTGAGGAGGTATGTGTTTCCCATCTCCTGTGGGGTTAAATATACGTTATACCATAATGCAAGTAAAACAATGTATTAGTGACATTTGTTAGTGTTTGATTCAAGAATACAGTAGGAATAGCAGTTCATCATACTAAAAGTATTAGACTGGATACCTTTAAAATGCAGTGTTCCCCAATTGTTGGAACCCTGGAGGCTGAAAATTTCAGTCTTTCTGTGCTAAAAGGTGCTGACCCTCAAGCAAGCACCACATTTGACTTGAGGCCTTGGAACAGGCTTCCGAAATTGAGTGATAGTACTGAGATTGTGGGTGTGTAGTTCGAATAGTATTGTGTGATCTCACACGGTGAAAAACTTGAATTTGGGATTTTGTATACATCAATACATGTGAGTTAAGATGGAGGACTTTGGGCATTGTCTGAGTTCTTCTTCACCTTCTTCTTCCTTCTTCTTCATGGGTTTAGGTGGTTTTCTGTAACTGGTTGATGGAGTCCGTGTTGCAGACTGCACATAGTTATTGGGTTTAAAATAAAAGATTATTTAGGTGGTATTTCATAATTGGATGGATTGTCCTTGGAAAGACGTGGTAGAGATAGAGGAGTACTCCATTTTACCTCATTTCTTTAACTTACCCATTAGAGCTCATGGCTCATGAGTCTGTAAATAGATAAGAAATAATAAACAACCAAGTCTGAACACAAACTTCTAATCCCGTGTATTAATCCCAATCCTGGCAGAGAAAGAGAAGCCAGAACTGTCACACCCAGTGAAGGAGTTTCATTCTGTCTTCTGTATTTTCCCTGAATACTGGAGCCACATAAATATTTTACTCAAGAAGTGCAAGTCTTGTGGTTACCCATTTGAAATCTGTTTCAGTTGTGGTTTTCTTCCAGTTTAATTTTTTTTATTTTTCTATGTTAGATAGTTGTCATTGTCTTTTGTCTAAAATGTCCATCTGGCAATGGGTTCAGAGTCCTGTTTCCTGTGCTCAGAGCAATCTCTGTTTCCTCTGAGCTTGGACAAGTCGCTCTTGCTGAACATATCTAAAATGGATCAAATACTACTTTGCAGCTATAGCTCTTGTAACATTTTGGTAGGGTGTCACTTGATGAAAATAAGAAGGGCATATTGGTATTAAGGATTTATGCAGAAAATAATTACCTCAAGATGGATTTGGGTGGGAAAGTCATTCGGTATATTCGGTATATGCGTGTATTCAGCTGTGTAGAATCAATCTGGACTTTTATACTTGATGGAATTAAGCAAAAGTACACCCCATGCAAACCCTCATCCACTCCTCCAAAAGAGAAAAAACGGCAAAAAGATGCAAAACCTGTTAAGAAAACAACTCCCAAAAAACCCAAACGAAAAAGAAAACCTCAAACCCCAATCTGAAAGTGTAACTGCAGCTTTCATATTTCACTACATATTGCTTCCTTGATTTTTTTTTTTTAGGAAGATTTTCAGTCAATGACTTATGGTTTTAAAATGGCTAACAGTGTGACAGATCTTAGAGTTACAGGTATGGTTTGTTCTTTCTTTATATCTGTCCAGCAGCCTCTTTATCTTTTGAGTGTGTGATTACTTTCAGACACATCTGATTAACTGCTAGGAGTCTCAGCTATTAAGTTGTTTTTTTTTTTTGCCTTGTGGAAATTGCTGACTTGGTAAAAAGAGAGATCAAATTACTTTTCCTTGAAGAAAAGGTTCAGTTGTCTTGTTAAGTGTGTGAGAAACAGAAGAAGTGCTTTTAGATGTTCCAACGAAATGGCTAGGGCATGAGCTCATCATGGTATAGATACAGACCACTGGAAAATGCATTGCTTGAATTCTGCTTTCTTGCCTCAGTTTGTTGTCCTCTCTGCTTTGGAAAAAAAGCAATCTAGTAGTTCTACAGCTATGAATACGTATGTTATTAGGTACATACAAAAGTATGTATGTTAATCTTTTGATGCACAATTTTTTAATATGTATTTGAGCTTTCCGTTGATTTATTTTTGAAAAGTTTGTGCACACTTTAGCTTTGCATCGGTTGGTCTATATTCTGATTTTTGATTGTTCCAAGACATCCCCACCATTCCTCACAAGATTATTTTTTGTCTAGTCTTTGGCTAAAGGGTACGTAAAGCACTTTTAAGTTTGATTTTCCCCTCAAAACTTCTTTTCCCCTGAGTGGTGTAGGTGTGCTTAGGAATGCTTCTCAGCTTTTAATCATGCAGTGATTTTTTCCAGGTATGCTCAAAGATGTAGAAGATGACCTGCAAAGACGAGTGAAGGTATTGTTGTCATGTTTGTCTTGTCAGTTATATTTCAGGTGTATTTAACATTGGTTTGGGGAAGGGAGTTGGATTATGAGGAACAAAGGAGGTTTGTGTCATTATGCTGGGGTTTTTGAAGAACTGCCATTATGGTTTCTGTAACATGCTTTTAGTTTGCCTTCTAGCTAAATCTTCAGACCTTATTTGTAAACTCTTTAGTAGTTGCTTCACTGGTAGTAGTAGCTGGAATCATGATGTAGAACACTGGGCTGGGACACAGAAAGTAGGTATATAACTTTTAGGTTTTAGGCAGAGATACTATCTAATGTTAAAGAAGTTACTTAATTTTCCTTTACCACAGCTTACAATGTAAAGTGTTTGTGCTTTGCTTATTTGTGGAATTTACTGAAGTAGATCTTATTACTATAGGAGAGTCATTCAAGTATCTGGATTATATATTAAGAAATTTTGAATTTGAAAACTGACTTTTTGGGTTCTTTAACCCAAAAGGTGGATAGGTGGATATTTTAGAGAACACAAAGGGATTTTATCAGTAGCTTTATTTTGCAATTTTTAGTAAATTATTTGACATTTCTTCACCTCGCAGAGCACTCGAAGTCGTCAAGGAGAAGAGAGAGATCCGGAAGTTGAACTTGAAGTAATGAATTGTTTGCTTTTTTCCTGGATTTTGTGGGTGTAAATGGGAGATTTAAATATGGTATAACCACACCCATGCATATAAGAAGCAGCCAGGAAGTGTAACCACCCAGGTGCATGGGGAAGAGCTGGCAAACAGCAGGACATGCCCGTTAGGACGTGCTGAGGCATTTTGTGTGGCAGTTTGGTGCAGGGATGGCAGGAGTCCTGTGGGAGTTCAGGCCACCACAGTACAAGAAAGCCATTAAGGTCTTAGAGAATGTCCAAAGAAGGGCCATGAAGATGATGAAGGGCTTTGAGGGGAAGTTGTATGAGGAGCAGCTGAGGTCACTTGGTCTGTTCAGTCTACAGATGAGGAGACTGAGGGGAGATCTCATTGCAGTTACAACTTCCTTGTGAGAGGAGATTCCTCGTGTTGGGGAGATTTAGGTTGGATCTTAGAAAAAGAGTTTTAACCAGAGAGTGGTTGGGCACTGGAACAGGCTCCCCAGGGAGCTGGTCACAGCACCAAAACTCTTGAGTCCAGAAAAATGTGGACAACACTCAAGCACATAGTGTGACACTTGGGGTGGTCCTGTGCAAGGCCAGGAGTTGGGCTGGATGTTCCTTCTGTGTCCCTTCCAACACAGGATATTCTATGATTCTATGATCTAATACCTATTGCTTAATAATTAGCAGTATAATTTTATTACAGCATCAACAATGTTTAGCTGTCTTCAGCAGAGTCAAGTTTACCCGCATCTTACTGACTGTCCTAATAGCATTTACAAAAAAAGAGGTACGTTCATTTGGCATCTCTGTGTTTGTGTTGGGATCCTGTGAAATGCCTATTTTTTGTTCTTTAAGATCAGGCAATCACTGTGTAGATTCAGGAGATTTGAATTGACGTAGATGCAGGTAAAGCTTTGAATAAAGCCTTATAGTGGCAAATACTCAGTTTTTTTTCAAAGTGGGAAACACAGGAAAGGCTAGTAGCTGGCATTATTATGGTCTTGCAGAAAGACAGAATATTCATTACAAAACATTTAAAAATATTTATGGATTTCTAATTACTCTTTTCACACACATGAGCAAAACATCTTGTTTGAGTTCAGTCCTCTCCTGTGGAGTTACCTGACATTGGGCAGCATTTTGTCTATATCAGAAGAACTGTTAGCTTTTCCTTCCATGTGATACTGAATTTATATCTAGACATCTTCGGTCTGAGAAGAGGAATTTAATAGCATTCCATACAATTTACCTGTTTTTTCAATATAAAATTTCCTAATTGCTGAAAGGGGAAGGAACTTCATGTTTTAAGGCAAAGGGATAGTACTGCCCCCCCAAGCAGACTCTCATGTATTGTATACAAGACTTTCAGTTGTAATTCTCATAAAGTCTTACATAGCAAAATGTGCAACATTGAACTTATGTACAGACACATAAAATACAAAGAATGCTACCACACAAAAATGTTGGGTTGTTTGGGTTTTTATCAGAACTGGTTGTGTAAGAATATCAGAATCTTAATGCCCTTTTTTTTTAAACTAACATTAATTAGATAGTCAGAATGTTGGTTTGTAATGTTAATAATATTTTCCTGCCTTTCAGACGAGTGCAGTTGCAGAAGCTCAGAAACTAATGACTCAGGCAGCTGACTTGCTTTCTGCTATACACAATTCACTGCATCATGGTATGCAGGCACAGAATGATACCACTAAAGGAGGTATGTATCAAATGACACCAATTTTTTCATTTCCTGGATATGATCCCTTAATAAATGTAAATATCTTCGTGTATGTAAAGAAAAGTTAAAATCACTATTTACTTTGAAATGAAATACTTGTTATGCAAGTTGTTACAGATTTGCATTGTTTGATTTGATTTTACCAGGTGGTGGTTCTCCTGAAAGCAATACTGTCATTTCAAAGCCAGAGATGATATGAACTTTTGATTACGTGCATTGTGCTTAGAATCAGTCTATATGTCATTTTTAAATAGGGAACAGTACTTCACTGTTTGTACAGGTGTATGTTGAGGTGTTGAGGACTCAGGTTTTTTAAAGAGTAATCATTGTCTTAGTTGGGTTGTTGGAGTCTCAGGAAGTTAACTGTCACTTAAGAATTCATTTTGGCTAACAGAATAATTTGTATTATTGAAG
Organism: Illadopsis cleaveri; assembly: GCA_013399915.1. Taxonomy (NCBI): domain Eukaryota; kingdom Metazoa; phylum Chordata; class Aves; order Passeriformes; family Timaliidae; genus Illadopsis; species Illadopsis cleaveri. Next base: position 53,627 of record VXBB01002835.1, on the reverse strand, counting down.
AGGGTTCTGAAAACACAACTTATATGCAACTTTTCTCTGTCTTTCTCACCTCCTCCTTTAGATCATCCTATTATGATGGGGTTTGAGCCACTTGTTAATCAGAGATTGCTGCCACCAACTTTCCCTCGATATGCAAAAATTATTAAAAGGGAAGAAATGGTCAATTATTTTTCCAAACTAATAGACCGAATAAAAACTGTATGTGAAGTAGTCAACTTAACTAACTTGCACTATATACTGGTAAGCATGAACATTTCTTATTTATTGCCAAAAATAAGATTCAACAATGTGACTTGAAAAAAAAATCATTCCATATGTGCATGCTGTTGCTCACTGGAGAGAAACCTGAGCACTACATATGTACTTGGTGTTTTTTCACTGTTAGGTACAATTTCAAAGTTTACTCTCCTTCCTGATAATTACTACTTTTCTTCTTTTGACAAAAGACCTTTCCTCCTCTCAAACCTCTCACTTTTCCCATAATGTGTTAAATAATTATGCGTCTTAGTGACAAAGGCCAAGCAAATTTCTTTGGTTGAAGAGCTGTGTCTACAGCATCAGAACATAATTATTTGCTATATGCCTGACTTTTTTTCAAATTCCTTAAGCAGTATTCTGCACATGTGCCTATAACACAAGAGAGCACTAAATAGGTGTTTAAGCATGCAGTTCCCTAAATAGGCATAAAGTTAAGCACCTGCCTGTATTCTTTCCTGAATAACTGATACTACTCTTAGTTACTGCCTACATTTATTAGAAGACATTGAAATACTTGAAATATTTGAAATATTTAAATATTTTTTTGGTATCCATGCATTCACTGACTGATAAAAGAGATGCAGTTACATCAAACCTCTTGTCTTCCTATTTCCTGTTGTTTGCATGAAGCATCTGGCTCCAGTTAAACCTTACCTGGGTTTCAGTCAATTTCTTTAAATCAATTCTCAGTTTTGTTCAATACCTGGTGTAGTTATGTCATGATCTTAAAAATCTCATGGTATTTTTTTTTTGTACTATCATCTTTCCAGGTGTTGCATTTGAAAATTCAGAAACCTTATTAAGTAACGAATAATTGCAGAAAATCTTCATAATATACTCTGTTCTTTTCAAGCTGTTCATGATCTTACAACTCGAGTGAGCTATGCTGTTTGTGTATGCTTTTAAACAAAATACAGGTGTATTTACACAGTTGTATATATTTGTTTAGGAAAGAGTGTGTGTAAAAATGATTTGGTGTATATTTATACATATCTAAACTGGCATATTAACCTGATTTTTCTTTTTTTCTTTTCCTACATATATGTTAGGACTTTTTCTGTGAGTTTAGTGAGCAATCACCATGTGTTCTTTCAAGATCCCTGTTACAGGCAAGTCCTGATTATGTCTATTAATAAAATACTTCTGTATTCATTATAAATTTCTGTTATTGTTTTAAGTATTTCAATAATTTGCTTATAAGTTAATAATATTTAAGTAGTAAGAAATGTTCTGGTGATATTTAAGTATTACGTAAGAAATGCTTTGCTATGGGGATCATGAGGCATTGAACAGGTTGCCCAGAGAAGCTGTGGATGCTCCATCAAGTTTTCAAGGCCAGGAAGGTGCCCCTGCCCATGGCAGGGGGTTTGGAACTAGATCATTTCTAAGGTCCGTTCAACTGCAAACCATTCTGTGATTGTATATATGGAGGCTCATGTTCTGATCTGATTTTTTAAATAATTTTTGAAAACTGTTGCTTTGATCATTTTAGTATGTGCTAATTAAAACAGAAAGTGTTTAATTTTTTTTTCCTCCACCATAAAGCTGTGCCTGTGCACACATTTTTATGCTGCTTTCCATGTGCTGTGCCATTTTGGGGCTGGTATTTGTATTCATCTCCCTGTTTGGACAGAACTTAATGTATAGACTGCTTCTATTGCTACAACAGTAAAACTGATGGTTGATGCAGAACAACTATTTCTTCTCACTGCTTCTCTAACCTAGAAAGTGCATTATACATTCCTTAATTCTGAATGAGTAATTCCTTCTAGGAGTTTTTGATTTTAATAGGCCCCTAGATGCCAGAACTTCTTTATATTTGATCCCAATTAAACCATGTGTAGAGCCAATGGACTATAACTATGGGCAAGTAAAATGTGTTCATAGTGTGTGTGTTCTCACCTTCCACTACATGTGTTTGTGCAATCCCTGGGTGCCTGACAGCAGAGTTTTTTCTTCAGTTGCTGAAGAACCATGTAAGAAAGAGACATAGCACTCATATAGGGAAGTTAAATGAGCATCAGACATGACTGATGTAAGCAGTAACATCCAGAGAGATTGAAAAACGTCAGCAGTAGTCTGGAGATACACTCTTACTGCCTCCAGAGAAGGCACATATTTTACACTAATCTTCAGAAATGTCTGATTTAGTCTTCAAAGTCCAAGAAATAAAAAAATTTTGCATGCACTCTGTTATGCAAGTAATAGAGCTGTATTTGGTGTCCTGGGAATACCACAGAGGTATCAGATCTCAGTATTTCTGAGTCTTTAACCTTGGACTCAGTTGAACCATTTTAATTCTTAAAGTAATTTTATAAATTTCTTATATATAAAAGGTACTGCTAGAGCTTTCTATTAATTCTAAAGCATTACTTTTAACTTAAACCATGTTTCTAAAATCACTCCTTTACTTTTAGACAACTTTCCTAGTAGACAACAAGAAGGTGTTTGGTACTCACCTCATGCAAGACATGGTAAAAGACGCCTTAAGGTCTTTCGTCAGTCCTCCAGTACTTTCTCCAAAGTAAGTGGATCTTGGGTGTACTTGTATGTGTTTACATGTCTGATGAAAAAATATTTCTGCTTACAAAAACAATGACAAATGTACAAAAAAGATACATTTTTTACTTAGGGCTTATGTATGAAGGATTCGGTTGCTGTTGCTGAACTCATGTTTATTTTTTTGTTTTGTGCTGCATAGACTGTGGTATTTATAAAAAAAATATATGTACATGGATATTTCCTTTTTAGGTGTTGTCTTTATAATAACCACCAGGCAAAAGACTACATTGATTCCTTTGTCACACATTGTGTTCGGGTAAGTGTTCTAATTACAATATGTATGTGTGTGTAAGCACTTGGCAGATTTGCATACATTTGAAAATGAGACCAGTTATTTTACACACCTGACATGAAGACAAAATTGAAGAAGTTGGCCATCTTAAATTGGTAATGCTTTTTGAAAAATTGGTGTAGTTATTGTTGGTTTTCTCTTGCTTCCAGATTTTTATTGAGCATTTCACTTTATAAGAACTCTGGATCTACTACCTCTTTACAGAGTAGTTTCATGTCACAAATGCATAGCACTAATAAAAACAAAATTATTTTTACGTTCTGTCCAGTTTCAGTTTTTTAAAAATTGTTTTAAAAGATTCTGCTGTTGAATGTGGCACAGTGAAAATCTTAAGAAAATCAGAGTTATTTAGGTTGGAAAAGACCTCCAAGCTCATTGAGTCCAAACCAGCAGTGCCAAGTCCATCAGTAACGCCCCTAAGTGCCACAACTAACATCGTTTAAATACTTCCAGAGACGCTGACTCAACCACTTTCCTAAGAAGCTGGTTCCAATGTTGACAAACTTCTTTGTGAAGAAATTTTTCTTAATATTCAGTAGAAACCTCCCCTGGCACAACTTGAGGCCATTTCCTCTTGTCCTATCACTTGACAGAAGAGATGACCTCCACCTGGCTGCACCCTCCATTCAAGTGGTTGCAGAGATAAGGTCTCCCCTAGGCCTCTTTCCGTCAGGCTAAACACTCCCTCAGCTGCTCCTCACAGGACTTATACTCCAGACCCTTCCTCAGCTCCATTGCTGTGCTGTGGACATGCTCCAGCCCCTAAATGTCGGTCTTGTTGTGAGAGGCCCAGAAATGAACACGAGATTTGGGGCGAGGCCTCACCAGTCCTGAGTACAGACGGACAACCACTGCCCCGGTCCTGGTGGACACAGTGTTTCTGATACAGGCCAGGATGCCAGTGGCCACCTTAACCACCTGGGCACGTGGATTTAGGCATAAGAAAATGCCCTAAGCTTTTTCCTTCTTTTGCCCCAAGCATTTTGCTCTGGTAACCTTCCTAAAGAATGCTGACTCAATCTCACATCAACTTGCGTATGGAGAAATTGCCTCTTGCATCACTCCAGAGTTTGCTTTCCTGCTGAGTTGCACTTTGTAGGGAGTATTAAGGAACCCACCTCCTAACAGAGATGTATAAACCAGGTACCTAAATAGATATAATAGTATTTCTCCTGTAGTTTCAAAGTCACATTGATAATTTAAAATTACACTTTGCTTCTTTCAGCCATTCTGTAGTCTGATTCAAATCCATGGACACAACAGAGCTCGTCAGAGAGATAAACTGGGTCACATCCTTGAGGAATTTGCCACACTACAGGACGAGGTAATATCCCTAGGCAGCAAGCTAGCAAAGTTTCTTTCCAGGTATATTACTGCCAGAGGGAAGCATGGTACTAAATTCTAAATGAATGATGCAAAATCCTTAAGACAAGGATTCCTAAAATTTAGAACAAGAAATTGTTAGGATGCATCCAAAACCTTTGTGCTAGATGTGTTGAACAAAAACTTACTACGTTTTCTAAGATGAACTTTGTCCAACAAGTAGACTTCAGGAATACCTGTTGTGATGTAATTTAATGGTAACTGCACAGCTTTTAGCCTTTATCATGCTTGTGATTGTCAGTCTGCAAGAGGTAACCAGGGGGAAATAGACAAGGCATGCTTACAAGACACCTTTGAAAATTCAGCCTTATACCTACATGAGATGTAAACTGCAAAATTTTATAATAATTAAAAAGAAAGTAGAAAAACAACTCTTCAAAATATGTGCTCCAACTGATTTTAGATATCTCTCAAGAATGGGGAGAGATAAGAAGAAAAATTACATTTTCTCTTGCTGGAAATACATTTCTTCAGCAGTGAGAGTCATATAATAAAATATTTCCCAAGAAGAAAAACTGAGGAACTTGGAGTTGGAGGGAGATCTGTGCTCCAGCTTTTTTCAAGATGGTTTGAGTTTGTTGCAGTATTGTAGCTGAGGCACTGTTTTTTTTCATTTTGTAGCAGATTATATAGACTGTTCTGTTTAGGATTATTGATGATATTCCAACTGTGAGAGACTTTGTCTTCCTTATAACTGGCTTCTTGAGACAAAATTGGTCTTAGCAATATTTTAGTTATTCTGGTGGAGCACAGCATGTTTCTTGCATATAAAGCTTATAAATTTATTTTTTCAATGCAGCTAGGTTTTTTTTTAAAAGAGAAGTAATATAAAACAATGCCAATATAAAACAATGAAAAATGGCATGTAATGAGTTCGGAGTTTGTGCTCAAGTGACTGCTAATATTCTATATACAAATACATCTAAAAATTACAAATTTTACCTATCTAATGTTCTTGCTGTATTTCTGTATAGAATGTTTTTATTCTGTGCAGCAGAATTTACTTGGGTGAGTATCTTTCCAGTGTTTTGACAGTTCTAGACTTACTTCCATCATGTAATCTGGAGCATAAATTTACCGACCCAATTTGTTAAGATGTGATTAAGATTTTATTTCTGGTGTGGGATGCTGTTTCAGTCATATTTTTCCTCCTCTGTCTTTGAGGTTTTTTGTTTTGGTTTGGTTTTTTCTCTCAACAGGCAGAGAAAGTAGATGCAGCACTTCATAGCATGTTACTGAAGCAGGAACCACAAAGGCAACATTTGGCTTGCTTGGGCACCTGGGTCCTATATCATAACCTCCGTATTATGATACAGTATCTTCTCAGTGGCTTCGAGTTAGAACTTTACAGTATGCATGAATATTACTACATCTATTGGTAAGAAGATGCTTTATAGACAGCTCTTTGAGGAGGGATGCTCTAATTATAGAGAGCTATAATTACACATATTTGAAGGAGGCACCTCAAATATGATTTTATGATCTCAAGCTTGATGAACACTCTGTTTGGTTTACCTATTTATAACATTACAAGTGGAGAAAAAAATCCATTGATCTCTAGTTTTTTAGACTTACTAAACAGTGTACTTTTTTCTTGAAATAGTAATTCTCATGCAGTTTTGGCATAGGGTCTTCTGTTGACAATGAGTGAAAACTGCTGATTTTGGTGGACAAGAGCATGCAGGAGAAAAGCAATTTCCTTTATTTTTTCTGCCTTTTAGTATCAGAATCAATACTCTTATTGATCTCTACTATTCTGGAAAAGTTCTGTGAAGTTTTAAGTTCCTTAACTGTAATCTGAAAGTTGACTAGCTAATATTAACTTCTTATTTGGGGTATATTTAAAGAGACATCTTCCACCTTTAGTGAAAATGATCACACTATTTGGAGATAGAATACTTCTATTTTTCCACTTTCATTCACATTAATTACTTTTCATAGTTAATGGCTTGTGCCAAAAGATTTTTTTTTTTCAAAACTATCAAGAGATTCCTCTGTAAGCCATAAACCTTTTTACTGAAAGATTAAAACAGTTCAAATGACACAAACCTCAATGCATTGCATTTCTATGTTGTTTCAACAGTGGCTTTAGTATTAATTGAGAAAATTAACATTCCAGGAGTTACCAGGAGATGGCAATATTCTTGAATTAGAAACTCAGTAAGAAATAACCAACTTTTGCAGGAGACGGTATTTTTTTTCCCTGCCCATACTTCCCTCCACCATTTTTATAAAACCACTCTTAGTTGGAATTGTCATGTCAACTGCTTTCTTACTTAAGTGAAGAAAAAAAAAGAAGCAGATTCTGAGAGGTAATGTGCCAATGAAACTCAAATTTCTCTGTAATTTTTCTTCTGATTACAACTTTTTATAACTATTACTACATTTTTATTGTGCTCCAAATCTGTAATTTTTTTCTATTTTTCCACTATTTCTTTTGATTTGAAGTCAATTAAGGTATGTGTTGGACTCACTTCCACTTTCTAAAAAATGTTCTTAGAGTTGTCTCTTTAACTCTGAAAAAACTGCACATGGATGTTATGTGTCTGTGGGCTTGGCCCCTTTATGTAGTAATTCAGTTTTTTAGTCCTTGAAAAAGCCAGTAGTTATCTTGTTTCTCTGAATAACAAGTCATAACAAAACTAGAAAAGGTATTAACACAGTACCTTTAAAAAACCCCGCTTCATTTGCTGGAGGAAGAGTTCTAGAAAAATTTGATCTCACAGGAGTTTTGAAATAAGAAGCTTAGACTTCACTTAGTAAATGTGTAAGAAGCTTGCATAACTTGAGGTGTTTGTGTCTGAATCTGTACCAGAACACAAACACAGACCGATGTGTTGATTCCAGCCATGCAAAACAAGGAGTTTCCATGGCCCATACACATTGTCCATTGCTAGGACATGTCCTTTACCTCTTGGAGCAAGTGCCTTGATGCTCCGAGTGCACGGTGCACTGTAGCCCGTAACAGCTGCCTACCACCTCTGTGCAGGTATCTCTCTGAGTTCCTCTATGCCTGGCTGATGTCAACGCTGAGCCGTGCTGACAGCTCCCAAATGGCGGAGGAGAGGATCATGGAGGAGCAACAGAAAGGCCGTAGCAGTAAGAAAACGAAGAAAAAGAAGAAAGGTACCTAGGTGTAGTGTTCACTCAAGACTTATTTTTTTTCCTTTTCATGCCGCCATGTACAATTAAAATTCAAAATTTAGAGCCAACACAGATATGGGTAGGAAAAATACCCTAATGTTTATGAAGGCTGAATATAAAACTCTTTAAGATTTTCCTATTTGTTTAGTTAGCTTTTTACTTTCATACAGATGCATAACACAAACTCATTTATATTCAGTTTCATCAGTTATGCTATGTGTTGGACCTTCTCAGAGTTTATAATTCCTGCAGAATTGTGCTTCTAGTCACTGCAGCTAGATTTAAACACTAGACTTCCATCATATTTCTGTAATTTCTATTTGGCTTTAGAAGTTCTTAAAGCATGTTTCTCAATTTTACAATGGTGAGTTTCCCTTTCTTTTTTCCTTGCCACCTTTTCAAGGGTAACAAACAATTGCATGTGAACAGCTCAGGATCATATCAACTAAATTCCCTTGTCTCTAGAAGTTCAGAAAATTACTAATGTATTTAAGGTGCCAAGCGTTATGCAGTTTGGCACTAATTAAACACTGGAAGCTAAAGGAAATCTTACAAGAATGCTGTCAGGATTATTAGGATAAAAAGTGCTTTAACTTTTTAGCCCTAGAAGTCAAGAAGATCCCTGAATTAGGCCTCTTCTGTACAGACTGTAAGTTTGAGGCTGTTGTTCAGTGTTTTATAATGTCATGGGAATACCACTGACCAGTTTATTCCATTGAGAGCAGAATTGTCTTCATGTGACTGGTAAGTGTGTCCTCTGGTATTTTATGTAACCAGGAGCCAGGTGAGCAGAAATGCATGTCTAGGCTTTGTATACTTCAGTTATTTTAAAATATAATTGAGAGTTATGTCACTTAGTGGGAATTTGGAAGAATTCCTTTGTTCTGAAATTAATACATGTACTTACACTGAATTTTAAAAATGTATTTTTATGTAAAATTTGCAGTTCGCCCTCTCAGCAGAGAGATCACCATGAGTCAAGCATACCAAAATATGTGTGCTGGGATGTACAAGGTAACTCATTTGTGTTCTATTTGTTTCAATTTTTTTGTAATCGGGATCCTGCATACATTACATGCCTTCTTTCTTTGTAGTGGTGCTGGAAATTAAGTTCAAATTTATAGTTTTCTATGGTAAATTCTCTACAGTTTTTCTATCCTTCCAGTTATAGCTAAATCACAAGTCTCATCTTCCTCACAGCAAAATATGACATGAAGTAATACTTTTCACTATATTTATCCTTTTCTTTTAGACAATGATCGCATTTGACATGGATGGCAAAGTAAGAAAACCTAAGTTTGAACTGGACAGTGAACAAGTTCGATATGAGCACAGATTTGCTCCATTCAACAGTGTAATAACACCACCTCCAGTGCACTACTTGCAATTTAAAGTGAGTAATCTTCAAATGTGGTCCAGCCCATGCTTTTATAGAAGTCATTTTTTACCTGCTTTAAATATAATTGTCACAGTAAAAAGAGCCTCAAAGTTCACATTGAAGCTACATCACAATGGCAAGGACTTCTAGTTTGACTTTTGTGCGAGAAAGATACATTGCATTGACGTCTTTAAAAACTTGGATGCTTAGATGTTTAGAAATTGGTCTGATATGGCACTTTAAGATGCTTCTGTTGATTTGCATGAAAATAAAATGTTTTGGAAGTCTATCAACACACTTCTTGGGTGTGGTTAATTAGAGCAGCGTGCTTTTATTAGTGCAGCAAGCAAATGGAAAAATAAAAGTTAATTTAGAGCGGTGTTTAGAAGGGACCAGTGGAGGCTTGTCCTGACCAGTCTCTTCCTGGAAGTATCATTATAAATCACATTACCTGTGTTTTTGTCTAGCCAAATCTGAAAAAAATCAAGGTTGAAGATTTTCCAACCTGTTTGGTTAAACCTGATCCAGTTACTTTTTTCTGGCTCTTTAAGTCATAGGATAACTGATAGAGGGCCGCACTACTCTTTTTTTCCTAGTGTCCAGTCTGAATTACCAAGCCACAACCTGTGGCCTCTCATGTTACATTGTTTGCCATTATGAACAAGGAGTCTTTATCTTCTGACAGCTTTGTAACTGTCTTTCAAGTAGTTGTAGGCTGCTATTAAAATTACCCATTAGTATCCTTCCTGTCTAACTGAGAATGTCGAGATCTACTGAGCTCTCTTTGTGGCTTATACGCTTTAGGCCCCCAACCATTTCCACATCTTACCAGCTTTCTCGAACTGAGTGGATCCAGCCCTGGATGCAGTATTTCAGATAACAGAACACAAATACTGAGTTCAGGATGATAACCTTCCTTGATATGCTGACCACACTCCTGCTTGTGTATGCCTATGTATGCTTGTCTGATTAATTTTAAGAGCACCTTGTTGGCTCATATTCAACCAGATATTTGCAGTACCCCTGCCTGCTCACCCATCTGGTTATTAGTCTCTAAATAAAAAGTCTGAACTGAAGCAGTGCTATTTTCTATTCTAGTTTCTGTCCCCAGTTTAATGTTGTGAACTAATGAAGAAATTATCATGCTTTTCTCCTTGTCATTAAAGGGTTATTTTTTAATCCCTAAGCAAGAACAAAAAAAGTTGGAAGAATCAAAATTATATAAAATGAAGTTTTGTGCAGTTCCAGCATCTGACTTGCTGTAGCTTTGAGTAAACAATACACTTACTTTTTCCTCTTATTTTTTTCCTGTAATTTCATTCCCTGTTGCATGCCACTACTAAAGCAAATGAAGGGCAACATGTTCAAGAGAGAGACTGTTTTATAACTATTTTATATTATGTTTTGTGGCACTGCAATAGTTGAGCACTGTGTTGTTGCTTGGGTTTTGCCATTTTAAAGAAATATTTTCAACTTCAATTTTAATTTTTGAAATAATACTTAGTTGACATAACTCTTCTCTTGAATATAGTAATGTGTTAAAAACAATCTCCTGGCAATTTTTAATTCCAATTTTATATATTGTAACATGTATTTATGTATTCCTGTATCACACTAGGAAATGTCTGATTTAAATAAGTATAGCCCACCTCCTCAGTCATCAGATCTCTACATGGCAGCCAGCAAGCACTATCAGCAAGCTAAAATGATTCTTGAGAATATTCCGAATCCAGACAATGAGGTAAGACTGAAATACTAGGAACAGGAGTATTTGCTTAAAACAGAGTTTTTGTTTTCAGCTGGATCTCCTTGAGATCCAAAATGTACTTCATCAAAATGCTGAGCAAATCTGAGTGCTTTGATTAAGGAGTAGATAGTGGAGAGTGGTGGCATCTTGCACAGCAGTCTGTTTCAGTACTTCAGCTAGCATAAAGCTGGGCTCACAGTTAAAAAAAGCTCTCTCTGCTGAGGACCTGAGATTCTGGATAGCAGCTTATTTCCTTGCACGTTGCCTTCTAGCCCTTCTAAAAGCACAGCGCTTGAAACCAGACAGTGTTGGCAAGGCTGCTGCACTTAGTTGGCATCTCGTAACTCAGGTGCACTCCTGAGAGGTGGGGAAATAGGTTTGAATATCATGAGGATGAAACAAGGATTGAGTCTGGCACTTTCTTCCTGCAGCAGTTTTCTCAGCACTGACCTGTTAACATGGGTGGGAATTTCTCCCTCTTTGTCTATAGCCTAAAACTTTAAGTGTCCGTGACTGTTATTTTGGAGCAAGGAGGATGCTTTTTCTGTCACATCTAAGCCAGTAAAGAATAGTTACATGATTAGGTCCTCCTGAGAATTTAGGAATCACTTTCTCCCTCTCTGGATCCTGGTGGTACTCACACCTGAGCTATCTATTTGAGGTCAAGATAGTTAAGAGGTAGTTTTGAGCACATCCACAGCACTTCCGTGCAAAAAAGCCACCAGTTTCATACATGAGTTCCTCTTACCATTGTGTTGCAATGTTGAAGATTAGACACCTACACTCTATCTATACCTTTATTTGCATGAGTGCCACAGAACTTGCCATAGTTCCCATGTTTTTGTTCAAGAATGGTTACAGCTGTGGTTTCTACAAATATTTTTTAAAAAGTGACTATTAAAATAAATGCACTCTTCATGAAATTTAATTAATTCAGCTGTTGTACTTAAAAGCCAATCCAAAAAAGTCTGATCTCTGTTAAACTGATCCTGTAAGAAAACTGCTGTATTGCTAATAATATGTCAACAGTATAGTATTATCTTTGGAATAATTGTGAAGTAAAATGCTTTGACTTGAAGACTTCTTTCTGTTTTGTGTTTAGGTCAATCGAATTCTAAAAGTTGCAAAACCCAATATTGTGGTCATGAAGCTGCTGGCAGGAGGCCACAAGAAAGACTCTAAGGTAAAGGAAAAATGCCAGCTCAACTGAACATAAAATGTAGTAATACATATATTAAGATTGGATTCGATGACCTGGAGATTTCCCAACATGAATGATCCATCTAATTCTATGTAAAGCTACCACAGATCTCTTAAGAGACAAATGAGCACATTCAAGCCGTAGTTACTCTTTAAGAGCAGGGAGAGTTACTTAATTTCATTTTCCCCTTGAAATAGTTCGCTGTAGTTATCTAAATATAGAAAATTCTAACCTATAAATGTTATGAGGAAAAGAATTGGGAAATGCATGTGGGGCAACATAGACTAATAAAGGTATTCTTCAACAGCCAGGAACAAGCAACAAGTGTTATAGCAGCTTGTGCGAACCAAGTCATGAGAGTGCTGGCTGCCACAAGGACTATTTTTTTTCAGTCTGTTGCTGTGTAATTTTTTTTTCTGTCTGCAGGTTGTTCTCATTATGAATATTAAATGCAGTAGTACTGCTGTCTAATGTTTTAAATCTTTTCTTTATAGGTTCCTCCAGAATTTGACTTCTCTCCCCATAAATACTTCCCAGTTGTGAAGCTTGTTTGAAGGACAAGGGATTTTTGTTAGGATACCTGAAGAATATCTGTGTAGCAGATACCAACTCTAGGAGAGGGAATAACTAGCGCTGCACTTGGACTACAAGGGACGTCCAGGATAAAAGTACTGTTATGTGGAATATCTGTAGTCTGCTGCCTTTATGTGATTTGAATGACAACTGCTGTTGTAAAGTGGCTTGTATAAAGTTAATTGGATTTTATGCGTGAAACTGATTTTAATTTTGTATTATTAAAGAATGTTGTATCTTAGTTGATATTATTACAGATTTTGATCATAAGTAACTTCTATTACTGCGTTCTGACAAAGTGGTGGGTTAAGAACTGAATAAAAATCACGCAATAGAGCCTCATGTCTGATGTGCACAGCTGAGCTACTGCAATTCTGCATTTAACAAAGTCACTTGGAGAGATTTTGAGTTTCTGTATTTTTGCTTAACTATCAGAATTGCTCACTTTGCAAGTAGAGAAATGTTGGGGTTTTTTTCTCACCACATCCTCCAAGCCAAAACAATTTTTATAAAGAGCAGATGAAAATTAGTCATTTAGCTATTGAGTGAGTGATTCCTAGTTGGAATTTGTTTCTTTGTCTTTGTTCTCAAAGTGCTGGAGAATCTGCACAGCAGATACTGCAGTAGTCACTAACAATAGCACCAGACACTGAGGATTCTATTTTACCAACTCTACAACTTTGTTACAATCCTAGTATTTGCTCATGCAAATAAGGGATTGCTACACTAGCATGATCTTTATTCTCCATTTTTTGACTGCAATGGGACTGCTGGATCCTACTGTGTTCTGTAGTAATTGACTGGTAGATACCTAAAACAGGAGAAGCCCCAAACCTATCCTTGCCTTCCTGGAATTGTTCTGCCTCCCAAGCCTTCAGGTGTGAAATAATAGAGGTAAGTCGTTGTGTTGTAGCAGAAGAGCAACCTTTTGCTACAAGCAAGGAAAAAAGTTCCAAAAACGTGGCCCTGGCTAAGTCATACGTAGGCCATACAAGCAGATCCTTTGTTGGATAGGACAGTTCTTCATTTTGGTGTACAATGACTTCTGCTGTAGGGATGGGCTTGTAACTCCATATTGACCATTACAAGACATTTTTTTGGTGTTAATCCTATCAGCTGATTTTACTGTGGATTAATATCAGTTCAGCTTCATTCCCTGAGCAGCAGCACTGCCAAGCTAGAGCTTGAAAACAATGAGTAACCTCTGAAGTGGAACACATACTTGTCTTCCAGCAATTTGCAGCTTCCTGAAATAAGCAGAAGTACTGTCCTGAAGACATGTTTTTTCCAAATTTGCTGCTAAGGAGATGGGATATCACATTACACATTTGCTTATCATCATGATGCATATACTTGAATGCTTTTGTTATAGCTGCCAAAGGAGTAAAAAGCCTGGAATACGTAGACATAAAATGGCACAGAGCATTCCTCTGGCTTCATGTAAATAGTCACAAAATTGTTCCCATCGTAAAAATCCGGAACTACATGACAGTAGCTCAAGGACAGCCTTCGTTATTTTGCCAAATAACAGTATTTTAAAAAGCAGCAAGTAAAAGAGAAAGCAAATTACATGTGATAACCAAAAAAATAGCAATAATATTATTTCCCTTTCTCATTGCAATTAGAACTGGATGAATTGTACAGAATAACATGAATACACTAGAGATTACTTTTAAATACTTACTAAATTGCATCAGGTTTAGTTGTAAGGAGAACCAAACCAGAGTGCTAGTATAACACCAAGATGATTAGAGAAAAGTAGTAACGCCTCACACACAGCTAAAAACTTCAGTAAGAGACAACACTATGTACACCACAGTTCCAAATTAATCTCTTGTTCAACTAAAGGTCCTTTAATTCTAAAATTCTGTACAGTACACATGCAGGTCTCTTGCCTACTAGAGACCTACCACCCAAGTTAGACTGAAGCACTTGAAGTCATTGTGAATAAAACTGAAGTCCTTCATGCTTTTGAACATTGCTCTCATGCAGGTATTCAGACCCTTTGCCCTCAGAGGTTTACAAGTGTGCTTTGTACAGAGGTCGTCGTATTTATGGAGGACAACATCCAGTTGGCTAGGAGAAGCCCAAAAATGTACAGAAGCATAGCCAAAACAATTAGTTTTAATAATTTTCTGGCAATATATTAATTACCCTGAAGTGTTTGATTTTTTGAAATTTTTAACTTGATACTGGTAAAGTTATTCATTCAACTTGAATACAGTGTTTCATTGTCTATTTTTTACTGTTAGAATATATGCTTTTTAACAATCAATATTAAACTCTTGATAAACTTAAATCTCAGCTGCATAATTGTTTACAGATTAAGTCCTAGGAGATGCTCAGATGATGGGTAAATATTTTTCTCCAAATTATGGGTAAACACTTTGATGTTAAAACATTTATTTGCAAAAAAAAAATCCCAATAACCCAAGTTTCCCAGTACTTGTCAGAACAGATGCTTACAAGCATTTGTTTTCCCTGCTTTGTTGACTGTAGTAGCCTAGACCAGTTAGGTCTTACTTAAAGGGTGAATATAACTGTCAGTGAACTGTTTGTGTTTAGGCTTTATAGGCATCATTTGACTTAAACTCTGACCTTCACTTGATGACAACTAACACTGTTGTCATACACAAAAGAGCCAGCCTTCCACGTGCATCTTTAGATACCTTAAGGTACACAGCAGCTATGAATTAGTACACTGAAGAATGACACATCAGAAAAGGAGTTACAAAGTTAAGTGCTTTAACAGAAGGCAAAGACAAATTTGTGTTTTCTTAAATGGAATGCAGGTTGGCAAGTTAATCACAGCTGTCTGCTGCTGTGTTGTCTCGACAGAGGTTCATTCATACTCACAAAGAATGCTCCAAACACAGGTATGCACAAATACAAAAATTTCTTCAAACCAGCTGGCTATATATGGTGGTTGGACTGCAGTTAAGAGTGCCTTAGAGGAAAGTAGAGTGTATTTCTAGCTTACCACAAGTAAACTAGTTTTTAGTTTACATTTAACAAGTTACAGAAAAGAAAAAGACTGCAGAATATTAACAAGATGATACATTGTGATTAACATAGGACTTCACAACTAAAGCTTCACCTGTGGGAGACACTGCCATGTCTTCTAAATGCATATACTGGTTACCTCCGTCAGATGTCCAGCAGAGATTAGTCATGTTGAAAAGCTGAGATTGCTGTTGTACGAGGCAAGCATTTGTATTCCTCTGTTTTCACAGAAGATAGTGGCTGAGTGGAGTAAAGGGTCGTTGTAGTACACCATTTCAGAAGGCTTCTGTCATGAAAAGTTCATGAGTTTGAATTTTTACACTAAACTTGTGCAAGGTAGTGGTAACCAAACCAAACTCTAGTGCTGACCTTGTGGAATCCAACAAAGCTTTCAGAAAAATCTTCCTGCCTACTCTCTTAATAAGAAGCTGCTATCATCAGAATCCTTTTTGTTTTTTTTTTAACTTTGAAGCTAAGAACACATCTTGACACTGTAATCCAGGAATTTAATTTAGAGGCCCAGGTACATACATATATCATTCTGCATAGTATCTGAGGACTACAGGGTTTTTTTTCTCAGTTTGTGTTGCAGTAAAAAGGTGCCAAAATAGGCACAAGGGTAGATCACAGCATGGACTGGTTTTCATCCTTCCTGTGTTTTGTTACAGTAACACAGCTCCTTCTTAAATTCTTAAAACTAAGCTTGGGATTTCTCTACTGTGCATTGCTCAGGGGAGAGATCCATCCTTGGCAGAAGTCTGCTCATCTTGTATCACCAATGCACAGACAGCTTACTGCAGTACGGCTATACAAGGTAGCAAACCTAAAGTTACTACCTTTATTTCTTCCAGACTGATTGCAATTTTGTAATTGATTGGAAGGAGAAAGTAATTGCAGAAGCTAAACTGCTTTGAAACAAGCCTCCAGAGATTTAATCTTATCCCCACTGCAACAGTACTAAAACTTCACAAGAAAATACTAGTTTGTCTGGGCCCTTAGTCAGGCCTTTAGAAGATAATCAAAACCTTCTAAGATCAGTTTGCTTGAATCATTGGTGCATTTGGATGAAGAGGTGACTCAGTTGCATCAAGAGCTTTCTTTGTTCACAACTTCTGTTGTCCTTCACCATGGTCAGGTAAGTGGTTCTTCATATCTTCAGGATTTTGAACTAATGAGGGGAAAAAAAGAAAAAGGTACATAAACCTCTTTTAAGAGGTGGAAGTTCTTCATACAGAAACTTTTATCTAGAGAACCACAGAAGAAATTTTGTAAGGACTGTTAAATACTCTGTAGTACAGTAAAGTTATAGATACCACACCCCCCCCTCACTAAAGAGTAAATTCAATGGTGCTATACAGAAAACAGGTCACACTGTAAACATAAGGGAAAGTTAAACCAACAGAAATTAGCTAGGTATAGCTTGCTACAGGCTACCATGCAAAATATGATCTTAACATTTTCAGCATGTGATATTTAGATTTAAAACTGGGGTTTTTTTCTTTTTTACCATTTTCAATCCCTGCAAGTGCTGCTTGCTTGTCTGTTTCTGATTCAGCTTCATTCACATCTAAATTGTAATCAACATCCTTGTGCTGGTTCATTGCTTCATGTTCCTGTTTGTCTGGAAGAAGATTAAGTAGTTAAGTAGTTTTATGCTATGCCATAAGATCATGTGCACACAAAAAGAGTGACTGTAAACATCTCCCACAGAATTACTTTGCTGCTGAATGAATTGCAGTTCTGAGGTTTTCATATTATTTTTCCTTTGAAGTGTTAATTTTCAAAGCAACTTTGGCTGTAAATCCTGTCAAAAGATAGAAGATAGAAGACAGTCTCTTGGGATTTGGAAAGCATAGCAAAACTGGCTAGCACTCTGATGAACATAAAAAATGAGTGTTACACAATTTCAGAATACTTTAAAGGACAGCTTATGGAAGGGCAAAACCTGAAGCCACTGCTGAAAACCCCTTCTTGTTTTAGCTTGTCCAGCCAGCAGAATGCTATAACTATAGCGTAAAGTGTTTCATGATGTGCTAAGTTGTCACAAAAAATCTCTCCTAGAAGAGATTTTGTTCAACCAGTCATTAACTCCTCTCAAGCAACATTTATTGACTATCATATGATTTCTTTAAATAGAGGACTCAAACATAAATAGAAACATTTCTGGTTGCCAAACTACTATCCTTGTTTTTCAAATAACCAACCAGAAGAAAAGGTAACAGCAGAGATGTGTAAGCAAACCTCACTTAAGATGGATCACAGCCTCTGTTCTAAGTGTTCTTAAAACAAGCCTTCCAGTTAGAAAGTGGCTAAGAGGCTTGTAAATTGTAAGCCTTATGTCATTCATGTTCAGACCACCACATCAAACAGATTTTTATAGTTATAGACCTAAAGACTTGAAAATTTCAGAAGCAGCTCTTCTTGAAAGAGGATGTCCATAGACAACTGAAGAAGTCTTTCTACCTTAAGCTCCTTTGGCTACAAGGGAACTGTGCAGTAAGATTGAACAATAAAGCCTGAAGAACATCCTCCTAACCTTTTTAGCTCACAGAAATGCAGACCTTTGAAACTGAGCTTTCATGGGCTGCATGGCAGAGATTTTTCCTTGCATTAATTGTTGGATCATTTTTTTAAATTCAATCTAATTTTTTAATCTAGCTATTTATTTCCATTAAAATGAAAGCAGTTTAGATAATTTGTAATTACATTTCTTTTGGGTATAGCCTGCTCTGGCCAGCATCTTTTTGGATCAGTTGGAAAAATACTGCCTTAGCAATGTATATCCTGCCAAGTTAGCAACAATGTTAACACTGATATTTATAATTCTAAGGAGATGTTTACTAGAAAAGCATAAACAGCATTTTTGGTGGGCATCAATTCCTGCTCTGACTGCCATAAGGCTTCCTTTTAATTACTTTGGGCTACTGAGACCAAATCCCTCAAGACAAAGGAATGTCTAGACATTGGTCAGGTTTAGACACAGCATCAATACCCTGCTACTCAGTGCTGTTGAAATATGTAGTTCAGGGTCACTCGATAGATACCAGAAACTGGCACCTTTACAATATCTGATCCATGTTTTTGAAGACTCACAACAATAAACTTCAGATACCTGAAGTCTAAGTTACCAGTTTTACTCATGGTAGCTTATTTTGGATTAGGAATATCTAGTATTCACACACTGACATCGTAAAAAGACTAACTGCAAAACATCCATGCATAAGTAACTCTCTGCTCATCAGTGCTTTGGATGATTAATATCTCATCCTTTTAGATGCATCATATTCTGTTAAAGCTCCAGTACCAAAAAGTTTTGGGGCAAATTTCCCTAAACACCTTGTAAAGCCAATGGTGAGACAGCAGGGC
Source organism: Illadopsis cleaveri (assembly GCA_013399915.1). Taxonomy (NCBI): domain Eukaryota; kingdom Metazoa; phylum Chordata; class Aves; order Passeriformes; family Timaliidae; genus Illadopsis; species Illadopsis cleaveri. The sequence continues at coordinate 34,720 of VXBB01002835.1, read as the reverse complement.
TGGTATGGTGATGCAGAGGAACTCAACCTGGCAGCTTCATGGTGCATCAGAAGCCTCTGTCTTAACTCATGGACTACAGGTGATTGCTCAGGACTGACAATTCCCACATCACACTGACCTTTATGAAAGCATGTACTAAGTCTGGCCAGCTTCCATCACTGTTGTAGAAATCATGCCCTATTCCACACTTTCATTTCTTTATTTTCATTTTGTTACTGTTTTTAACAATACATGACATGCTACAAACCAGCCTCTCCAGGAAGCAAGTCATCCTGTTTATCATCGTAATTTAGGAACTGTTCCCTCTCAACCTCCTCACTGGCAGCCGGCTCTGCTGCTGGCTCTAACTTATCTTGCCCAGCTACATGTTTCTCATCCTCAAGTGGATTTGGCTCCTTCTCTGACTCAGGCGGCATCTCCTTGGGACCTGCAGCAGCTTTGAGTGACTCTTGAGGTTTTTCCAACTGACTAGAAAGCTGCTCCTCTTCTGCCTTAGGCTCCTGTTTTCTGACGTCAGTTAGGCTGTCTTTTCTTTCTGAAAACAACAAAAATGATTCTCAGTGAAAAAAATAATGCCTTTCAGTGTGGCACAAGTTAAAAACCTTTAATAAATAATGCTTTATATTTCTCACTAAATTATTGGTTTTCCTCTGAAAGAATATCTTCCAATCACATCAGTTCCAGAGATAAGAGGAAGACAATTCATTTTTTTCCTACTGGGAACAGCTAAAGAAGGGAACTTTATTTACTGTCAACAGATTGGTGCTTCTACACCCTTAAAATTTTGGTACATGTGGTTAATAAATTGGGCAAGTGAAACAGAGCAGTTTAAATAAGAATTGTGGTGTCCTATATAAGCATCAGCTTTCTGTGTGTTACATCTTATTACCAACAAAGAAATTGATTTGGTGTTCACAAGTAGCTCAGGACAAAGCATCACACAGGCAGATTTGCAAGTATTCAAGTCTGTTGTCATTTTTAAACATGAAGAGGGAAGTGCAGGAGTGCTGTAATTTTTAGTTGACATTAGCATATATCTTTTTTCTCATGTATCTGCATTTTTAATTTTAAAAAAACCATAAAATTTTCTCAAACTATATGTAGACATCATCTTCAATTGCTAGCTCTCTAAAATGAGAGCTGCATGCTCACAAGATTGTAATTTAAGGTAGTATGTAAGAATAATTAAAAATTGAATGTATATCACACACACTACTATGCAAAACAGACACACGTTTGAACATCCATTCAAATTAATAGTTTCTGAAGTTCAGTGCCAAAAGGAACCATTAGACTAACTAACCATGTGTATCATTTCTCTTGCATTTTGCTCAATGACAACACAGGGGAAGTACAGATGTGTGTCTGTTGTAAGCCTAACTTTCAGCTATTCCATATGGAGGAGGAGTACCAGGCTGAATATGTCAAACTTACTAAGACTGCAAATTTTAAGTATGCTTGAAAATTATTCCTTCCAAAAGTTGGGTATTTTCTCCATATTAAATGAGAAACATGACTCAAGAATTGTAAATATTTCTATTTTCCTTTATGTGCAACATACCTACTACAACAAAACTGAACCAAGAGAAATCCTAGCAAGTTTTCCTTCAGCTGGAAACCTGATTGATGTTCAGACTGTTGGTGTCACATTTTTCATCTTAATCTGGTGTACAAAAAAGCTTCTAAATGTTCAGTTGAATTACAACCTTCTTAACCAGTTGTTAGTGAGACAAGGATTTCCATCTCACCTTTAGCCTGCTCCAGGTCTGTCTTTCTTACTGTAGGTACTGCTTTAGGAACATCTTCACTGTTCTTCTGCTGTTCCAAGTCAGCCTGCTTGAACCCTGTTTGTTTCAAGGCTGGCGTATCGATCTACAAAGTGAATGTATGCAGATAAGCACTAGTCTATATAACTGCACCTGGATTTGGAAAGGGAAGTAGAATTTAGATAAGAATTCTGCATAGGAAAAAAACCTAACACACTTGGAAATATTTGGACTGAAATTTTTACTGGTGATAGAAGTACTGTACAATTCTGAACATGCAGTAATGTTTCTATGTAACAGCCTAGCACATCAGGAGAATTTTAACATACCTTATTTAACTGCAGCTAATGATAAGATTACTGTCCTTGGTTATCCTTGGAGTGTTACAGAAGAGAAACACCACACATTTATCCACTGTTGTTCTGTTACTGTGTAAGGGTCAGCAGAGCAAATAAACAGATGCCATTTACTATTAATAGTCTGCAGGGCAGGAAAACCAACTTTGGTCATCATTAGGCTTCAGCTGAGTAAGGCTTGTATAGAACTGGTCTGTAACTATGTTAAACGCAGGATTAAGGAAAGTACAAATTAACCAACGAGAAAATAATACCTGTTTAACATGATGGAGCTTGCTTAAGAATGTATTAAATTCTGGTGCTAGACTGCTATAAGCATCTGACCCATTTAGATATTAAGTCTAAGATGCACACCATCTTGAAGATCTTCCAACTGGGCAATTAAAATTCTATTTATGGTCTTCCCGTATGTCAGTGTTGGCATGTTTGCCTACCTGAGGCTCCCTTCCTTCTCCTCCCCATCTCAGGATCCAGTGGCTGGCAGTCTTGGGCTTGGTGCTGTCCCTGTCAGTGAATCCCCTCATCTATAGCATGGGGAACAGGGAGCTCAGGAATGCCATGTCACCACCTCTACCTAAGTGACTCCCAGACAATATGAATTAAGAATTTGGGGGTCTAGGTTTGTACTAGACCTCTTGAGAGACACTGGACTCAACTTACAATTCACCATTAGTTCCAGGTGAAAATGAAAGATGGTCAGTGAACTGAGGCTTTCACATAGGTGAAATTAAGAACACCCATCCTCTAGGAGGGGAATCTGGAGCTGCCTGTACAGAATGGTGATTCTCCAGCTACAGCATGTTTCTGAAATTGAGTGGAAGTACAAGAAGTTTGAAAAGATGGGGTGGCCATGCTCCCCCTAACATAGCTCTATGGCACATAACGTACCCCTTGTAGCACCCAAGCTCTTCTCTTTATGGTCATTGCTCAAACAGTCAAGACCCTGCTTTCCCTGATATATGGAGTTATTCTTTCCCCACTGTCATCTTAGAAACACTAAATGAGGGTGCAAAGCCAGGGGCAGCAGGGAAACAGCAGCACTGAGCTGTTTGTAGATGAGTTTATGAGAATGATCGAAGAGAAAGACTTGAGAAGAAAAGGAAAAGAAAATAAAAATATAAGCTCAGATATATGCGATTACCTGCCTGGCAGCCCTGCATCACTGACTTCAGTGGGACAAAGAAGCTACAGCTGATGACCCCAAACAAATGTCTGCTTACTTCCATGGTCACTGGAAACCAGATTGTTCTCCCAGTCATCATCAACTCACTGCATTACCATCACTGGTCTCCAGAACTAACCCAAAGGAAGTAGTTGTATCAAGGTGGGGGTCAGTTTTTCCCAGGTAAAAAGAGACAGAACAATGGGAAATGGGCCCAAGTTGCACCAGAAGAGGTTTAAATTGGATATTAGGAAAATTTTCTTTGCTAAAAGAGTAGTCAGGCATTGGAACAGGCTGTCAAAGCAGAGGAATCACCATTCCTTTTCAAAAGGTGTACCACAAAAATTTGGCATCCAGCGATGTCGGGTTAATGGTTGGACTTAGAGGATCTTAGAGATCTTTTCTGACCTTAATTATGTTATCATTCTATAACTGGCAGAGGGCTATGTCAATTCACGCAAACATTGAACATTGAAAGTGAAATACACACGAAGCTCATTTTGCTCTGTACCAGTTCGGTGAAAAAAACCCAGAGCGTTACGAAACCATTTGTTCTATGGGGATTTTGTTTTGTTGTTGCATTTTTATTTTTGTTTCATTTACAAAAAAACCCAAAGCCAAATATGCAGAGAAAGCACAAGCATATGGACATTTAGAGATATAAATCTCTTTGTGTCTGGTACCCTACAAATGAATGGGCAATCCTATGGTATAGGAAGTCTCAGAGTTAACAAAATAGTTTTCTGTTACCCGTTGTCATTGGTACTGTCAAGACTGTAGCTTCCCGTTTATCTAAGGAAGGCAGTAAAACACTGTGTTGTCAAATGTTCATTCAGTCATTTGGAAAAATGACCACAGAAAGAAGTAGCTAAGTCACCAAGAAGCCAGAACTGTAGCTGTTTTGAAAAGTATTTAGTTCTCGTGAAAGCCAGGCAGAACAAGATCTTTTTGTGTCAACACCATGAAGTCCAGTATTAGCAACTAATCTAGCATTAACTCTTACCAATGTTTGATAAGCAAATGTTACTACACAATATTTGATTATTGCAGTAAAGATATTCAAAGAACTCCATTTTCCTTCAATCAGTAAAACAAAAATGCTGTATGTAAACATGGTTCTGTTTTATAAATAATTCAGAGATCACTTGAGATCACTCTCTACAGTAGAAATCATCAGAAACTGAACGTAAAACCATTTTTCACTTTTTGTTGGGCATTAATTCTTCTGCAAAAATACTGAGCCTGGACTTAATAGCAAGAAGTTACCTCTTAATTACACATGCAAAATCCCTTTACATATCTTAAGTTTCTATCTAAGTAATTCTTAATGTCAAATAGATTCAAAGGGTATATGCTGATTTTTTTAAAGTTGAAGTAGTTGGATAAAAAGATAGCAATTGAACATGCTGTATTTTTTTCAGCCAAGAAGTATACTTCATTCTTCAAATGACAGAGCTCTAAGTAAAGCTGTTTAGTTATTAACCAACCAACACTCCATTTTCTTTCTGTTTTAAGACAGACTTTTCTATTACATAAGCACATACATCTTAAAAATAGGAATTATTCCAGCTTAAAACACTGGACAAAAACATACATAGACTTTGTCAGGGTCATCTTGCACTAACTATAACTAAGTATGCTTTTATAAAAGCAAAAGACTGAAATTCTTGGGCAAGCAAACAACTGAGAAAGTTACAGCTTGGCCAAAGAAACACTGCCACAGATACTAAGGAACACACGCAGACAGAAATTATTTAGGCAGTAGCTATATTATCAGTTAGCTCATCTGAGACCATCCCATTTACATATAAAAAGGATAAGAGATTAACCTGCCCTGCCTTACAGATAATCTGCTTTGAGTAAAAATTGCCTCCAACTATGCACCTTCATGCAGGAGACTGAAGCTGTCCTGCAGAGGGACTTCAGTGAAACTCCTTGGATTCCTTCTAAGATGATTTATCTTCAAAACTGGAAATGGAAGTAATAAAACCCCAAAAATGCAACCAACAAACACATACAAACAAATAAACAGAGAAAAGGAATCTAGTGGAAGTAATTGTAACTAAAATCTGTTGCAAAGCCACACTAAAAATTAAGTTGACCACACCTATATTCGGGTCTTCCCTAAAACAACTTTCTTAAACTACACGTTTGACAAAGTAACGTATCATCTCCAAATGATGCAGGTTATATTTACTTACAATGATATATTTATTATTTACTTTTTATCTACTTATTTGATACTGTTGATAAAGACTATTGACAAGAGCTGTAACTTTTATTTTAAGGCATAACTGGATAGCACTTCCTATTTCTAATGCTTCATTTATGTTGCAGCTCTCACATAGTGCAGGTTCCTAGGATAAACGGTCACACACTTCAGTAGTTGTTTCCCCCATTTTACATAAAGGACTGGACACAGACTGAAACCATTACCTAGGGAAATTTCTGGGCAGATGTTTTAGCTATTTTCTCACACACTTTTTCACCTCTTTGTAAAACCAAGATTCATTCCTCACTGCCTTACCCTTTCCACCTCTGAAGTCATTAAATTTAGCCTTTTCCTAGCCAAAGAGAAAAGGGCATATTCCATCAAACCCCCACTGCCTTTGTAATGAGAGTAGGCCACCCCGGCAGAGGGAAAGCCCCCTCTGCAGTCACATGTAAAAAGTCTAACTTCTGAAACCTCTGTTTCTTCAGTAATCCTGAAGAAAGGGCTATTTTGGTACAGAAATAAACTGGATGCCTTCTCACCCAAGAGCTTGATTGCCTCTTTCCAGGGCCATCCCTATCAAGCTTAACCAATCAAATCCTATCCCTGACCAAATCCTGGATCAATGAAGAAGCATCAATAAATCACATGCCAAGACAACAGAATGAACTGAAATTTCCTTTTCTCAGGATTTTCTGACACCCTCTGCAAGCCACGAAAAAAAGCCAGCTGACACACAGCCAACCTATTTGCCAAGTCGGCCCGACCTTAGTGAGCCTTCAATAGGTTCAGCAACCAATTTGTGGTTCTTTGCCTCAGATTATCCAACAGCAAACAGCTAAGACATTTGATTATCCCTTTATTCCTACAGTAAAATGCTGACATAAAGGACTTCTGTGAAAATTCATAGCTGATGAACCTTGGACTACAATACTCAGGGTTTGCTGCTTCTCTGAAATGATTCACAATTTATCCTCATCCTTAAGACACAAAGCAAGTACTTAAACAAAATCAAAAGGTATTGTTAACTAAAGTTCAGTCATGTAAATAATCTATAATGGACCCCATACCACTTCCAGCATCACCTCTCAAATTCTGCCCATCTCAGAGACAGTGATTTGGAGCATCCTACAGGACATCTTCTTGTTCTATCCTTGAAATCACCCCATTTCCCATAGATCAGAAACATTCAACAAATGCTGAAGTAGTGAAAAATTTAATGAAATGGGGTAGTGCTAATAGGAGACAGCAGAAAGGTGCAGAAACACTTAAGAATTACAAAGAAAGTGTTTTCAAAAATTATCCAAACCATACCTGGCTATCTTCTTTGAAGCCTTTGTTTTCTTTGATTTGTGGTACACCACTACTCTTTTTTGTAAGCTCATCTATCCTTTCTTCACACTGTTCTTTTAATTCCTTCATCTGGTTGATACACTGTGACCTGAAAAAAACATGAACAAGATGATTAACTCTCATCTAGACTCTTCCATAATGTACTTTTGTAAAATAATCTAATTTTTATTTTTTCAATATATCTATTTTTTATGTTTTATTATTTCTTTAATTCTACTACCTGGCTTTACATTTGAGAGGTGTCTTGGTTTGGGAAGACAGGTATCTGCCAGGGAAAGCTGCAGGCTCCCTTGGAATGGAGAATGTAAA
>VXBB01002835.1:2627-27502 GCA_013399915.1 Illadopsis cleaveri | reverse complement strand
TCCTTGGTAACTTATGGGGAAGAAATTCTTTAGAGTGAAAAAGGGACAAACCTAAACCCTAACAAGAGGTCACTAGGAAAAAATGAGGCATTGACCAAAGTCGTAAGGACAAATTCATAGTGCAAGCAAGTTCTGTTGGAAGATATTAAAATACTTTTGTTTCACCAGCTCAACAAGCTGTATGATTTTTTCTTTGTGTCTTTGCTAACAACTGAATTAAGTTAAAATCAATTTTGACCCTTGAAGCACTTCTAGTATGATTACAGAAATTCGTATTTTGATTTTAGCCAGAAAGAGGAAACAGAAAAGTACCAGTGGAAATAGAAAACAGATGTAATTTACTGTTAGCAAACTTAACACACTAACTCAGTATTTCAGCAAAGTGCAGTGCTGCAAGATGTAACAAAACATATGTTACAGAAATGGAGTTCATTAGTAGTTACTATAAGTTCCAGAAGGAATATATCCTAAAGGTGCAAGGACTGTATATCTTTTACGTAGTTTTAATAGTTACGCAGCACCATTAGCATCTTAACCTTTGTGACAGCAGTCTTCTATCTGTATCTCCACAGCCTGCCTTTTCCTCACAGCTCCCTAACTCCTAGGTAAGGTCTGCTGTTGGCAGCAGTGCTTTTCCTAAAGCTGCCAGACCAGTGTTCTCCCCTTTTGTGGATGTTCTGGGGATCCTGTGCAATGCCCTGGAGTTTTGTCAATCTCAGTTTCTCAGGGCAAGTGGCTGCCGTCAGGGCAAGTGGCTGCCGTCAGGGCAAGATCATCCTTTCACTGTCTTCATAAGTTGTTTATAGCTATCAGTTTATATCAGAGGAAGAACAAGACCAAGTGAATAACAAACCAAAATAAGCATTACCCCATAATACACACACTGAAGCCTTAGAAACTAGTCACTGTATGACCCCAAGTATGGTCTAACCCAACTATGAACCAGAACAGCAGTTTGTTTTGAGTGGCTCCCAATGGCAAGTGTATCACACAAGGGGAAAATGTGGTGCAAAATCACCGTCACTGTCAGTATCCACTACCCTGGAGAGCCTGCCCAAGGAAGAGCAGGCTCTTGGCTGGGGACCACATTTTCTTTTCCATGCTGGTCTAGCAGCAAAGAAGTTTGATGGGATTTTAAAACCTTTTCTCCTTTCTCTCTCTCCTTTGTTTTTCCACTCAAAGGTAACTTCCAGTTTTTACATATACAATCAGCTACAGACCTTGCAAACATCTTTCTGCATTCAAAATCTTTTCCAGCAACCTTTGTACAACAGCATGGTCAACATACTGCAAGTTTCTCCTCCCCATCACTAAGACTAAGAAGGGAGGTGAATTTCTCCTGATTCTGGCTCTGACCAGTGTTATTCTGAGTGTCAATGCCCTCCATGCAACAGCAGTTGTTTCAGACAGACATATTGAAGTTTCTCAAGCTGCAAATAAACTACTACATAATCCAAAGGAGTTTTGGGCTATGTGCACTCTACCACAGGAAGTGACCCATTTTTATTGCACTTGTACCCTTCTCCAGCCCTGCTTTTCAAAAGCAAAAAATCCCTTCTGTAGTTCACATCTAGAAAGGAAGAAAAGTAGCAGACAGATACCGTAATTTGAATACTCTACTCATGCTTACAACATCTTCTAGTGTACAGGGACAGCCTTATCTTCACCTCATCCCATCACCATGACATTTCAAATGTGCAAAACTAATGTTCTTAAATTCAGCCGCTGTGGAATGCTTTCGCCTTCACTACATAGTTAATTCTGTGACACAGAGCTCACCTGCACACACACAAAGGAGCCCCAATAATACCCTCCCCAGCTGCTCCCAGGCCCATCAAAGGAGCCACCAGCCCATCCAAGGATCATCTTCATGACCCTAAAGGAGCACAGAGGCACAAAGGTGGAGGAGTCCAAACTACAAAATCAAAAGGAGGGACAGCCCAACTAGAGCATCCCTCCAACACATTTTATACTAGCAGACACACACTCTCAGGAGAGAGGCATGAGGCTACCAGTGTTGTGTGCACTCATGCTTCATGTGTTCTGCATACCTGGCCATACAGAGATGTGCTCTGCATGCACAGAAACAGATGTGCAGCCTCTCCCCTCCTGGGCTGCTGGATTTGCCTATCCCCAGCATGAGAAACAGAGTACCTTTGTTCTCCAGGAGCATCTACCATCTTCTCCTTCCAACCCTACCAAAAAAGATTACTCCTGCACTCACATTCTTGCACTTGTCAGGTCTGAAAATATCACACTAATTATCAGACTGTTTACACATAGTGAAATTTCTAAAGACACTAGATTTTAGAGATTTCTAAAATCTTTCTAAAGATTTCTAAAGATGTAACAAACAAAGCTCTTGGGAACAAAAATGCATTGGAATATTGGAATGTATTCAATAATGATTTTAAAAGATGAGTGCAAAAGCTTCTGTTTCACTCTGGCTGCTGCAGGAGAGAAGGGTCAGTGTACCAGTTAGCCTTTGCTGAAGAAGCTCTAACCATGACCAGACAGCATGGGGCACAGTGCATACCAAGGGTACGTTGTGAAGTCACCTGCTGAGGAATGTGCACTCCTTTTGCACACAACGCTGGTAAGGCCAGATAGCTCCTGCTGACTTCTGCATGGAAAATGCTAAGCTTGCTCTAAAAAATGCTAAGATGAAACTTCAAGATATGGGTACAAGAAGAAACAATGATTTTTTGTTCTTCTAAGTTCACAAATTTTGTTCTTATGCATTCCAAATGTACAGCTGCTTTTACCACTGTCTTCTACAGAATAGCAACTGAATGTTTAAAAAGAGTGATTTACAACAAGTGCCATTTAAAAAAGACATTTGACTTCTGTCATCTTTTCATAACATTTTCGATTTTAAAAACAATATGGTGTCTCTATTTTTGCACTGGTCGCACTTGCACCATAATGTGCAAAACCTTCATCCATGCAAATCCCGGTAAAAGGAAGAAGAAACACATTATCAGGTCTAATGCCCCTTCCTGGTAAGGCAGAAGAACAGAGAGGCAACTCATAGTTTATTCCTAATGTGGAGGGGAGGATGGAAGACAGATTAAAAGGAACATTTAGAGTCTTTCTAATAATTCTTATTCTTATAAGCCCACAATCACATTGGGAAAAGGTTGTTTGTAAGCATTTAAAGTGACAGTATTAAGAGAGCATATAGCAGAGAGGGACATATGTAGCCAAGCACCATCAAATATCCATTTCTGCAATTACCTAAACACAATGTAAAGTTAGTTGTGTAAATTACTACAACAGAGAAGTATTTACATTCCAACATCCTCCCTAAAGGTACACAACAAGCAATGTTTTAAAAATACATGTTCCTGCTAGAACTATATGAATGCTGCACAGTACTGAAGCTATAAATTATTTTATGAAAATTCAAGTCCAAAGTTCGTTTTCCTCACTTGTACTCTTAGGAAAAAAGTCTAGAAATAGAAAGTTAACATTTAAGTATTATGCAGCAAAGCTAGTGAAGACAGGATAGCTCCTTGGCTGAAATAATTGCCTTTAAGGACTCCCATGGAGTCTCTGCAGGAAACAGTGCACCTGCCTCAAGACCAACCAGAAGTAGATCAGCTAGTTGAGTCCCTGATCAGCTGCCACATGGCCAATTTATCATGCCTGTCTCTCCACTCAACCTCATAGAAGTAAACCCATCTTTGCCACTGTATAATGGTTCACTCTTCACCTTGAGCCAGACCAGACCTTGGAGCTATGCTGTCTGAATACAACTTTCCTCTATTAAACAAAAAGGGATTCTTTACGGTACACTACCACAAGCAGGGGTGCTCTGTCAGTGATTTCCTCATCAGAGCCACATTTGTAAACATTTCATGAGACATGGGTGATAAACCTCCAAGTTTTCCTAAGCCAGACTAACTACATTTGCTTTGCATCACTTCCCTGCATGTGTATATCAATCCAGTGCTTCACAGATGTACCTCTCGTGTGGAGCATGACTATCCAGCAACTAGATATATTTGTGCTATACATAGATCTATTTGTTCCTGCTGATCTCAGATTTAAAAGGAAGACACTGGCAAACAGATTCACAGAACTATCAACAGAGGTCCATGAGTCTCAGGTCTGTCATTTAACTAAATAGCAAACAGACAGTGCTTAACAACCATGGTACACAACAAACACAGAGAGGGAAAAAGTCCCTTAACAGACACATAAGCAACACAGTTTGTTGAAAGGCAGGTACAAATTAAAATTTCCAATTTCCTTCTACTTTTCTGTTAGAAGTCTTAAATTACAGCTCCACTAATATAATCCATCTAGGTCATCTTTATCATATGAGTCATAATCCAAGAAAAGGTCACAGCCTACTGGTAATCAGTAAGTATCACAGTATCACTAATATTAATCCTTTTTTCTAAAATGAGGGGAAAACAAAAAGAAGAAAAAACTTAGTTCAAGTGTAGCCTGCAGAATTCAAGTTCTTTGACTGTCGTGTTCCACTTTTAGTCATAATTCCTACATAACCTGGCTAAACAATGGCTGCTGAAAAAACACCTATCACTACAATTACATTCTTGATGGAACATCATTATGAGAACATGCAAACAGCAAATTCTACTCCTTTTTTTATATCTATGAATAAGGGAGAAGATACTACAGACTGTGAAGGCAGGTGGAGGAAACAAGAATATTATTGAGCAGAAAGAACCAAGGAGAAATTGCTAGAAATACCAGAAATGTGTATTTAGTGTAAGGATACTGAGAAGTACTTTTTTTCAGTTATCCATGCTTTACAATTTCAGTGGGAAATCTCAAGAAAAAGCCATGATTAAGTATGCCATGTAAAGCGAGCACATGAGTCTGATGGTACCAGAAATTCCCAAGACCTCTGTCAGCTCAATAAGGTACAGCTTCTCATCAGGTATTCCCCTATCATGATTCAAATTTCTTCACAGTTTAGCCTCTTCATTTTTCAATTTTCCCCCACAATTCTTAAGTGATAATATTGCTACCTTTATCCCCCTGCAATAGAAGGAAGATCAAGAAGTGTCTGAGCACAGAGGTGAAAACTCTGGAGAGTTTACGCTCTTCTCCAAAATCAGCTGTGAGAAATTTTAGATGTGTCAGATGTTATCTTCTCCTTAAAAAAGTGTCTTGACTAACAGAGCTAACACAAGCTAACACAAGAGTACTCTGGGTTATAACCAAGTCACCTATAATTTAGGAAGTCATCTTTCCTAAAGAACATACTTACAGGTCATATGAGAATTTCCTTTGAAGGTTAGTCTGGTTCTTCTGAAACCAGTAAACATCCAGCTGTAGCTTTCCATATTCCGTCTGTAAGTCTTTCAAGTGCTCTGGTCAAAGTAGGATTAAAATGCACATCAAAATACACATATATACATACATACTCTACAACAGAAACATCAAGAAACAAATTTATAATAAGAATGCTAAATTAAATCATCTGCCATCCAAACTATATTTTGTACACAAATACATAGATAATTGTTGAATTTATTCAACAAGGGTGCACAGGATCTGGTTCTCGGTTTCGTGTCTCTGCCCCGAGATTCAAGTTGTTAAAAAGTCCCTGGCCCTCTAAAAGCTCCGAGCCGTGTCGCAAGAAAAAAGCAGAGTCCTTCAAGGCCTTGTTCTCAGTTCTCATGCATTGTTTATTATTTGGTATCTCAAAATCTTCTCCGCACCCAGCCGAGGTCCGGACAGCGGCTGGGACACGACGCAACTGCCCACCGATGGGGCGTTGCTTAACTCTTATACAGATAACTACGTGCTCACTATTTACTATTTCGTGCCAATGTATGACACTTACACTAAAAGGGTTATTTCTACCTTAAACCAATAGCCTAAAACTACTTTGTATTATCACCACCACAGAAGATGGAGGACGAGGAAGAAGGAGAGGGATTTAGGGCAACACCCTAAATCCTCCATCTTGTCCCCCATTCATCTCTATTCCAAGAATTCCTAAACTACAAAATTTTTCACCCCGTGCTAAACTAAGCTACTACTTTTACACCTTTGAAGTTTGTAGTTCCTCTCTCAGTGTTGGAAGCTTCTCCCATGGACTAAGATCAAACGCGGTGTCTCTCTGGGCTCTGTGCCAAAGTTTCAAACCTCCCTGGACTGGCTCCACACCCCCCTGTCCAGGGTTCAAACTCTCTTTCTCAGACTCCAGGTCATCCAAAGGGATGCCCTGGACTCCAACATCTGGTAAGAATAACCTTTCAGCATAACATATTAGCAAAAACAGTATAATGCTTACTTTTACCTACTTTTCATCTTAAGGAATACACAGAACTGATAGGCAAAGCCTGCTAAGTTGCAGTCTGGAAAATCTTTAAGTCTATGAAATCATAATCAGAACACAGCATGAAACAGCATTCACTTCATTTATCAGTCATATACAGACAAGCTGGCAATGCTTCCCTGAATAATAAGCAATTTATAGTCATGTTCCTTAGCAAGAGAGATATCTATGATTTAGAGCCTTGCTCCTGATAGAAATCTTTGTGAGAGGGCACCAGAAGACAATACCACAACATACTTCTTTATAGGATTCCTTCCAAAGAACTCCAGAGGAATACAATTGCTAACAACAATTTTGAAGCACTACCATGAATAGAAATTAATTAGACTGACTTTTCTTATTTAATATAGGATTTGTGAATTCCTCTGATGCTAAAATGCATGACCACACACCTCAGGGAAGAATGCAAGAATATGTCACCAGGTAAAATGAACAAAAAATGTATTAACTTAGTTCTATCCATATTATATCATAAGAGTCAGGAGTATCACATCAAGGACTACATGGACAAATCTTCCTATTGAGGCAGATTAGTCAGACATTTAACTGGAGCTATGCAGATGAAATATCTAAGTTATGGCAGCTCCTGTACCACCCCCATGACTTGAAGAAAGGCAGCATTCTCAAAAGACCACTGAAAAATGCAAGTCTTAAAAACAAGTGTCCTAAAAAATCAATATGAGATTCACAGGGGTAATACAACATACCTCGTAGACTCTGAATCAATCGATCATTTACTGTGATGTTACTCATCAGCATTGCCTGAAAGAAGCAGGACAAAAAAATAGCGTTTTAATTGTGAAGAATCCGTAGTACCATTATAAACTATACCTATCAAAGCACTTGTAGCAAGATATACTTTTTGTGTGTCACAATTGTGACAGTATCACAGTTCAACAAAACCTTTCAGATGCTTTAGAGATCTCCTATCCTAAACAACAAACATTCATTTTAACCCAGATTTTCCAGTAAAGGGGAGTGGGGGAAGACAGCACTGCACAAATGAAAAGAGGAAGAATTTAAAGGAATTTAAAGATACAAAATTGCTTGTCACTTTATTCTAATTTAATCTCACAACCAGAATCACAGTCAGACTTACTGTATTTATCTCTTGAAGGAAGAATACAACATCACAGCTCACTATCAATTACCCTCTCACTCAGGAATCAATGCACCTGCATTCAGGCATGCAAAGATGAGCTATGAAAGCATTAATCATTCAGCATAAAGCAACTCCATGAAAGCAATGTGAAGCCCTTGGATTGTATCCCTTTTCTACCTACCTTCTTGATTGCTTTCATGTTGGAGTGGCCTTTTTCCACTCCCTCACTTTGCCCTCCCTCTCATTCTGAAGAGGTAGTCAACATAGGAATGTGTTTTGTTTATTCTTTCATCAATCTCCATCTACCATTTCATATACACACAAATCCCAAAACACCTGAAAACTGAATCAAGTCACGGCTAAGTGAAATTATTCCTGTGGGGCAGATGTCAGGACAACTCAGATTCATATTCAACATTTAGCAAGTCTGATGCAGAAGAGTTCTTAAGAATATAAAAAAGAGACCCACTGACTCTTCAGAAACAAACCAGTCCAGTCTTAGGAAGGTATTTCTCAGGCTTCACTGTCAGTTCCCCTATTAGCCTTATCCTGGTTCAAGGTTCTTCGAGAGTCCCAGAAAATCAACACCCCTGTTTCCCCAAAGTTTCTGCTCTAGTACTGATGTGTATGTCCCACACCCGAAAAGAAGTAACAGCATCCACTCCGTCTGCCCAAGTCCCCTTGAAACACTGACAGCATTGTCAGTGCCTTTCTTTCCAAAGTCTACAGTAGTAAGAGCCATTTGATTAGGTGAAGTGCAGTGTTCAATGAATGTGAATGGGCTAGCACCCAGCAGAGTGGTAGATTTGTCTCTGAATGACCCTTTAAAGAGTCCCACTTCGCAGAGGTGGTCATTCAGCTGTTGCTAAGTATTTCTACACCATTCTATATGTACAGTTCTTCTGTGAACACCACTGTGAAACCTCAAGTAAAACATAATGCTCCTTTATTGAAAGCAAAAAGGAACTCAAAAGCTAGTAACAACTCATATGTAGTATTGTTTAATATCTCTCCCTGTCCTTTCTCATAGGACAGGTAAATAAAAAATTAATTTGTTTTCACTGGTTTATTGGGGAAAGGAAGTTAATGTTTCAGTAGAAATTCCAACTTTTGCTAACGTGTGGACAATGTAGTCAGATTGTTCCAGGATTATCACCTTCACGATAATAAAACATTGGACATTACCAAAAACTGTCAGTGGACTAGAAAAATCAGTATGATAGAGCAAATTNGAGGGGGGAAGGAGTGGGTGGGAATGGGAGTTTCAGGGAGGTTCCTTAAAACGAAACCCCTAAACGCCAGGATCACTTATGTGACAGTAAAACATACAAGTGTTACATGTTTTGTACATCAGGACAATAATAATTGTGATTAGCTGAAGTGAAAAAAATTACTTTCACATTAAAAAAAGTCTCTTTGAGTCACAACAGGGCAAAAAAGAAGTCTGCCTTGGTCTTTCTTTGCATATAAAACTTCCTTATGGCAATACCACACCTATCTCCTTGAATGTGTGGGCAAAAGTCCAGGCAAAACCCTGTTAAATTCTAGTTAGCTGTTTAACTTGAGCAGGAAATACTGTTTAATAATTTATAGCACAGTACTGCAACTGCCAGCTTCCAATATGACTCAGTCAATAATCAGGCCTTCCATTCTTCCTCCCATCATTCAAGTGTTAACTGATTTTCACCTTGTGACTGTAAATTAAGCAAACATTACTTACTTTTTGGGTTTTATGCAGGTCAAGAATGACAACTGCTGGGAAGCACTCAACAGACACATGCCAATACTCAATTCTAGAAAGAAACTCACATTTTAAACTTCATCCAGCCCATAAAACAATAGTTATAATCCTCAGGAGCAAAAAATCCAGCTTTTGGAAAATCACCCTACCACTACATCAAAATGTGATATTCTGTGACACAGTAACTCTGTAATATAGAACCAGCTTATTCTATTTGTAAACATGTTTGCACAGAAGTCCTTATGACTATCAAAGAGGAAAAACCCCAGTCTTTTGATTGAAGACAATGCTGTGGACAGCAGGGCTTCAGACACCAAAACTCGAAAGTCACACTTCCACCAGCAGTGTGGGAAACAAATTGCTCCAGCTGTACAATAAATTTTTTAATGACAGCTGCCAAGGACTTCTTTGTTATTCACCACAGAACATGTCTACATAAGTCTTATTCCACTTAAGAAATGTAAAGTTAAAGTTACTGTTTAAAAATAATAAAACATAACCCAGAAATATGCACGAGGAAGCTTTTGAAGTCTTTGTTTTGAGCACATACTTCAAACTATATAAATACATTTGACCTGAATAGTGCCAAACAGTATTCTCCATACACATACTCCTTGGAGGAATTACTGCAATAACTCCTCCAGCATTTGCTGCTATCAAAAATCAATCTAAACCAAGCACACTGAACTGACATAGGTGCTTTCTAACACTGACTGTATATGGTGAATGTAAAAGCATAATGAGATATTGCAACAGAAACAAGAAAGTTTGATAACCATAAATACTAAAACTTTGGAAAAAATGGGCTTTGCATTCATAAATGTAGCACAGAGGAGACAAAGATAAGCCACAGGATCAGTAACTCAGCTGGTAAGAACAAAACCAACTGCGAATAAAGCAAGATGGGAAGGTAAGATTTACACATGCAGAAACAGTCATTTATAATTAATCAGGGAAAAGCAGAGCACTTATTTCATGATTGACTCAAACTGATTTAAGTCCTTCCAGCAAAGAAAAAGAGCGGTTCTGTCCTGCAGGCTCCCACGACTCCCCACCACTATGGGGGCATTAGCATGAGAATAATGCTGGCAACCCACTGATGTTTAGTCACTGCTCAGTAGTGCTTACACTAAGGCAAGGATTTTCCTGTTTCCCATGCTCTGCCAGCCAGCAGGTGCATAAGAAATCAGGAGAAAGCTCTGTCAGCTGTCCCAAACTGGCCAAAGAAACATTCCATACCATAGAACATTGGGACATAAAGTTGGGCAGTTGGCTACGAGGCAGTGACAGCTTCTGGGTGACAAGTTAGGCATCATTCAGCAGATGCTGAACAACTGGATTGTGTATGTCTTGTTTCTCTTGGGTTTTATTCCTCTCAGTTATCAAACTGTTCTTATGTCAACAGAGTTTTCTTCAAAAATCTAGAAGGAGATGTGGGGAGTGAGTAAGTGGCTGCATGGTATTTAATTGCCAGCTGATGTTAAAACATGACAACTAGCCACAAAAAGGCTTTTTGGTTCCAGGACAAGAGACTAACAGCTAAACTACGTATTAGTGTGGAGGGGAGGGAAGTTCATAAATAAGATTTTAAAGGAAATATTTCTCTTTAAGGTTAATCACTGTGCTGCATACTTCAGTAGAGGCATATCAATTGAAGTAAGCCTTACAATAAATTTCAAGCTCAAAATGGAGGAGAGATTGTACCTTTAAATCTCTTTCTCAATAAACTGAGTTCCATTCAGGAATTGCACTTTTCCTCAATAAACATAAAAACCCCACCCAATCAACAAAAGAACCCCAAACAAAAAACAACCAACCAACCAAATGAACAACCCATGCACCCAACAAAAACCAAACCCAAAACAACCACCCTCTGTTTCTACAGAGTGGTTCTGCCAAAGATCTGAGACTCAACCTTGTTTCACAGCCTGTGCTAAAAGCAATCCAGATTCTGTTTTGTCATGGAGGACATAAGGACACGCACACCATGACATGGCACAGTTCTGCCTTCAAAGCCACCAAAACTGCAAAGTTAGTTTCTTAAAATTTCATACAAGAGAGTGGTATTTGGCACACATGAATACAAAATTACTTTTACAGGTACTGGGCAACAGCAAGTAGATTGGCAAAAAAAAGCACTGTGAAACTACATGACTTTTACTTTACTGTTACGTTTAACTAAAACTCCAATAGTAGGCAATGTAAGCAAAAGTAAATCATATGATATGAGAATATTAATATAAAACTTCCACAGGTATATCTAATGCACCTTCTGACTTTTTGTCCATTCGTTTAGCTGTGAAGAGGTAGCAACAGTTCAATAATTAACTTTAAACTACATATACTCTAAATTCCTTCTCTCTAGTTCAGCTAACCTCAGACCATCCTTTTTCTTTTTTCTTCCCACCATGTGAAGATGTATTTTGAACAGAAGTGATCTTCTAGACTTCTGCTGTACCAGTTATGAGAAGCATACTGATTTCTCTGCTAATTTAGTAATATTGTGCTATGGTAAATATGGGACATGAGGCAGTGCTTCCTTACCTCAAAGCTTTTCCAAAACTAGATGACACAACACTGTCTGGGTTGAAAAAAAAAAACAAAAAAACTCAAAAAAAACCCTCAAAACACATGCAGCCTTCAGTGAAAGGGAAAAGGTACCTTTCTGCTTTCTCCTACAGACTACTGTAATTCCTTCTGAGTGGAGTCCCTGCATACCAATAGGCACTTTGTGTCAGAAGAATGTACTGGGAATTGAAATTTTCCCAGAGGGAGAGGACCAGAGAGCAGCTGTGGCCAGTGTAAAATGATACTGAGCAACAGGGCAGTAACATGCAGTACAGAATGTACAAATCTTGGCCTTTCTCAGTAAAACAAGATTTAGGTTGGAGATGATTTATGTAAATCCAAATAAAATTACCAACTGCAAAATCATACTCCTGCAGTTAAGAGATATTAAACATATTGTTGTCCTGTTATGCTCTTCAAAGAGACTCATGTGGCTCTGTGCATCCCAGAAGCTACGGGTCCTGAATAACAACCACAGAGAACATTGTTCTTTACAAAATTGATTACAGATTAGAAACAGCCCTTTTGCACTCCTGAACTGTTGTTATCAAGTGTTCATGTAAGATTACTTGATCTCATCATTCTATTTCTGTATGGATTTCCAGAAGCCATTTCCTAAATCTACACTAATTCTTAAAAATTCAAGCAGGTTTTTTAAAAGTAGACTGATGACAATAGTGTTTTATACATACTCAGACCTAAGAAAATAATTACAAGAGCAATTTTTGAGAACTACACTGCCCCAGTGAATGGTGAGCCCACACAGTAAACAGGCTCAGACTACCTACCTTCTGTGCCTTCATCCTTCAAGTAGCACAGAGACAGTTGTACTACAAAAGAAGGCAGATTTAACTCAAAGTGATTACTGCACTGCTAGTGACAATGACTTTAACTGGGCAAATACCTTACTGGTGCTTTGGTTTGGTATGAAAGTAAATCAGTACTATAATTATTCCATATTTTATCAGCAGACTAATAAGACACAGTGAGCAGAGATGAACTGCAATAACGATGAGTCTCAAATGTCACTTGTGAGTTGTTTTTGGTTAGAAGTCCAGATTGTGTAAGTATGCCTCATATGTAAGATTCTTCTACAGCCAGAAGAACCATAACTTCTTCCTGAAAAAGTGGGAGCTTTGAGATGAACCAATCATTCCTACACAACTGCTGAAAGCATCTTAATTTTTAAGAACAGCAAGAAGAACTAAGGAAAATCTCATTCAGTACTTGAAGATCTCTAGTTAGTTATAGAGTTTGTAAAATGCTTGTAAAATGAGTTGAGAGTCTCAGGATTTGGATTTGCATTCATTCTTCCTGACTAGGTAAATACTAGCTACTAATCCTCACAGAGTAAATAAAGTTCAGTTCAAGGAAGAAGCTTCCCATAACCAGAAAGGGTGAATTCATTACTTGCCTCCCAGGAATCCAAGATTTGACTGCAATCCATGAAGTCAAAAAACAAGGATGTGTGCGTGTATACAAGATATGAACACACAAAACACATTTATACATGGATATAGATACACACAAACAAAAAGCACTCAGAAACTGTCTTTTCTTATATTCCACATACCTCTGTAGAATAACCTCTGATGCTAGACAGTTTCTTCCAATAAGGGTCATTAGCGAAGAGAATAAAACTTTCCCTCTCTTTCCTGCCACCGCATCAGAGGCATTCCTGAACTACAGTGGATGAATCCATGCCAACTCGTCTGATGTCTTCTTCTGTCAAATGCACAGCTTTCCAGCAACACAGCTCTCCCTACTCTTAAATCAGAGTTGGAAAGCCAACAACATCTCTGCAGGATATTTGTTTGTGTGTCACAAGAAAAGCAAATTTTGAATTTGATGCAAAATGGTGCATAGGCACAAACATGCTCACCCTACCACTTCAGGCTCCGGAGTGAGACACATGCTCTTCGCCAGTCACAAAATGCAGAAGACAGGAAATTAGTCCAAGGCATCACTTTCCTAGGGCATCACTTCCTGGGGTTTCAAAGCAAGCTTCATAGACTATTCCATTACTGAACAACTGTATTTTCGGGTGATAGAAGGAAAAGCACTTAGGAGGAAGAAACTGCAACTAGATTGGCCCTAAAATCCACTACTCCCAACATCCCACCTCTAACACTGAAAAGCCAAATGAATTCCAAGGCAGCCATAAAGCACAGTGTTTTCCAAGCAGCAGCTTCTTCTGTCTGAGGAACACTTGGAGACAGAACAAACACCTTGGTACTGGCAGATTAGGTGTTTGTCCAAGGTCATCCAGTTGCTTTTAAACCTACACAGACCCGCTGTAACTGGGTATTATGGATGCCACGCACTTGCAGCTTCACCACTTATCACATGAAGAGCACTACCTTCTGCTCAGTCTGAACTACGACTTGATGATAGCATTTGAAGCACATCAGTGAATGCAGGACAGCCCTGCCTTATCTCTCCCAGCCACAAACATTTTCTGTACCATTTGGAATCCTGGAGATGACTGCGATGGCTCTCCTCTGCTGACTCTTGTCCAGCCTGTAAACCACACTCTGGATTCCTGTACAAAAATTACTGCACAGCTTTGGTAACCTTTGCTCTCCTCTCTGTGCCTTTCACAGCACTCCAAAACTCCACTGGTGACCCCCTCACAGTACAACAATTAACCCAGTGTATTTCTAAGCTGTTTCGTAACTTTTGCCTTGTCATTCACCCTTGCAATACTACTGTCTTACCACACAGCTGCATAATATTCTCTACAAGCCATTGCAACTCCAGGTGTGAATGTGTTCACTTGTTTCCCTCACCTTTATCACCAACTCTTTCAGAGGAAAACTCCAAGACACTTCAGAAGAAAGACTTTCTTTTCCAGAAGCCACTTTGACTCTTCCCCAGACACCACACTCCATCCCATGTCCAACAGCAGTTCTAGCTCTGTAAAATACTTTTCACTACTTCTCCTAGTATGGATGCCACATTTTATGAACAGTTCCTCTATGTCCTCTAGACTCAAAAACACCACAAGGAAAAGTGGATTGTGTGGTGCCATCTACCATTCATGTGATGCCAGAAATTTGAAGCAAGAAGGTGGCACATCATGTGGCAGAAGCAACATTTCATTCACCAAACTTCCTTAAAATTCCTGGATGAGGTCCTGTGTGACAGGACCAACATCAGCCCATCTTCCTAGCCTGTGCTGTAAACTCTCTGGCCAGCCTTTACAGTTTCCATGCCTTTTAGTAACTCTGGTGATATCTACTTTTGGAAAGCAAGCTTCCCAAAAGCTTCCATTGCCTTCGTCCTTTTCTTACCTTTGAATTTTTTTTTCACTCATGCATGTGTTTTCACTCTCTGTAGGACTGAAGCAGAATGCAAGAAAAAGCCACAGCATTCAGTAGCAATACCCAATAATAGGACGCAGAAGTGACAAGACTGATTACTCACTTGAATCATGTCTGAATATTCTGACATATATTTTTAAAAATGCATACATTAAAAAAATAAATAGACAAACTATACTTCACCTTTTTTAAAGTATATGCAAAGACTGAACACAAAGAGAAGAGAGAAATTATCAAGGAAACTATTTGTCTCAAAAGAGGTTCAAAGAATTGGTCTATTATTTCCTTGAAGACTTGGGGTAAAGATTATATCAAAATAAATTAATGATATATGACATTGATGTGCACACTCTACCTTCCACTTTTACTCAATTTTTGTCCCTCTTAAGTTCTTCAAAGATTAATCTGGTGATATTTTGCTCAGGCAGTATGTTTTGAGAAACAAACCATTCCCTCACAGTGAACCTGCTACCTGAAGAGTACCTATTACCATCACACAATATGTCTGCTCAGCCTGCTGAACTTAATAGTCCTGGAAAGTTGATCTATAAACTTCAGTCAAGAGACTCTGTGGGAGAAGCAATCAAACACTCCCAACTAAATACTTCTGCTAATAGGGAGAAAAGTGATATTACTGACTAACAACTGCAATCAAAGTGGTACCAGCAACACAAGGAAAATACACAGCAAACCAGTTCGCAAGATACCATGCGGCTGAAATTACACACACTGGTATTTAAGTAGCTTTGTTCACATTCTTCACAAAGGAATATCATCCCCCTGGCAAAGTTGAACTGTCAGGAGCACTGCTGTGGAAGTCTTACCTTCTCATATCTTCCCAATACTATTGAGTTGTGGAGGCAGAAAGCCAAGATGCCACAAAATTTGTAATGCACTTAGAAATAAAAATTAACCATTTATGCTTACAAATATATTTGGGAATATATCTCTTGGTGCATCATCCTCTTTTTCTTAATTTTTAAAACATTAGTATACAGGAAAGAAAGTGAAGGGACAATCCAAGCATAGTAATGATTTATAGAGAAGATAAGTGTTTTATTCAGAACTACTGTTACTTGCAGCTTCTAGTATTTCAAAGTCATACAACAAATGCTAAAAGGTCCGGTCAAGGTCCATTTTCTCAATATCATATAATCATAAAACATTTAGCCACACCAACATTGACTGTAGGCTGCAACACATGAGCATCACTTTCTGTTGCAGAGTGTGTCTTGGTAAACCACCATCTCGAAGAAAACTGCGGCTAGGAAAAGCCCTACCTTCTCTTCCTGATGTACTCTGTTGGCATTTTCCATCTGAAAGTTGTGCAAGGACTGGATTTTGTCAATCTGCTGTCGTTGCTTCTCTAGCTCCCCTTGGAATTCATTCTTTTTTTGCTCCACAGCACCCCTCTCTGCTGCTGCCCTGCGGACTTTGCCTTCCAAATCCATGACTCGACCCTGAGGAAGAGCAGATTAGCCAAAGCAAACAGAAAGCTTCCCCCTTGCCAGAATACTCAATATATTCAAGGAACAGCAAATTTCACTGCTCTAACAGTGCTGATACCATAGAAGTCCTGTGTCAGCCAGGGATACTAGTCACACACACAGACACACACCTCCCTAGTTTTACATGTATTAACAGGAGTGCGTATTTTGTAGAGACTGTCAAAATTTCAGTTAAAGGTAAGAAAAATGAAAAGTTCAGTACTTGAGCTTAAAAAAACCCCCAAAACATAAATATAAAAAAGATTAGAGTCTACAATCTTTCTGAAGTACAGGGTCAAACAATTTTTTAAATTTAGCCCATACAATTCTGACAGCTCTACACTTCTCAGTGTTGACCCTAAATTAACTCAGTGTGAAAACTCAGCTCTCAAATCAATCTGATTTCCTGGAAGAGCTAGAAAAGAGTGGAGGGAGGACAACACTGTCCAACTTTTACATGAACAATTCACATATGGCTATAACACAAAGATATAAATAAGAAAAATTCATTCATAAACAGAAAACCATCATTCTTCTTGACTGCTCAAAGAGCAGCTACAGTCAAAAGAAAATTCAACACCCACATCCTGTACATACAAAGACAGAGAAATAAGCTAAGGAATCAAGCCTGACGTTTTCACATTCTTTCCTCCTCTCCCCCACTTCTTTTTTGTAAGTACCAATTTAGTTTTGCAGGATGCTGTTTCTAAACATTTTGGATTAAAATTGTTCTTCAGCAGCAACTAGGAATACAAGAACATGCAAGAGAGTGGGGATATCAACAGAATCTACCCATATGAAAAAAGATCTGGCGATTCTAGGTGGATTAAAAATTAGATGTAATAAAAACTGTGCATGTTCCAAGACTCCAAGAAAATGCACCAAATCTTCTTATACCACAGTATGCAGCATATCCTGACCCACCTACCCTGCACAGAAAGCAAGAAAAGGGAGAGGAGGCAAAGAAAAAAAAGGAAAATGACTTGCAATTTAGCTGGAATAACAAGGAAAAGCACTCATTGCATTTGTCATAACAGCTGCAAAATCTTGCCAACAAACAAATGGTTTACAGAGTGCTTTAGAAGCTCCATCCATGTTCAGCTACGCTTTTTTTTCATTCAGAGTGTGTGACCATTCAAAAGTGAAGTAATTTTCAGGCTAACTTTAGGAGATATGTACAAGATGTAATATCAGAGGACCTTGTGTCTCTAGGTTATGGAAACCAAGATAAACTATGATGGTGGCATATTTTTCTCACTATCAGCTGCTTCATGGCTGTGCAGCAAAACTTCAGCAGCATTGACACAGTTACCACCCACTGGCAGCCACCATCCCGAGGCCACTGACTAAAGGGAAAGCAAGGGATGACCAGAGTCTCAGAAGTCATAAGTCATACCCTTAACTGCATGGCCAGGTGCAAGTGTCCTGTTTGAACAGTGTCTGTTCTGAGGTGAAACAGGTGTTCAACTCCTTCAGCTGTCTACTCCATACTACTATTTGGCTCAGTTACAAAGAGCGTACAAATTCACTGGATAAACCGGGAAGGAGCTCTCATGAGCCATGTTGTTAGTTTTTAGGTTAGCTTGTTAGAAACAATAACAAAAGAGGAAGAAAAAGAAGAGGAAGAAAGAAGCAAAAGAAGAAAGAAGCAAAAGAAAGAAAGGACTGTCCTGCAGCGATTGTCACAAACCAGAAACTTGACGCATATACCCTGTATCAGAAAAAATGCTCCAGAAAGGATTAAAACCCAAGCTCAACAGCCACAAAAATACAATTATCATCAGACAAGGTAATTATTACATGTGACTTGCATGTCCTTCTTCAGAAAGACTATTAAGAAACCCAAATTCAGATTTTGTTTCCGAACAACCCAGATTTCCTTTTACTGAATATGCATACAATGTTATGGGTCATGTACAAAGACAAATCTAGGGACATGAGTGTGCTGGTTTTGACTGGTGATAGAATTAATTTTCTTCAGAGTGACTGGTATGGGGCTCTGTTTTGGATTTGTGATGAACAGAGGGTTGATAATATGAAGATGTTTTTGTTATTGCTGAGCAGGGCTGGCAAAAGCCAAGGTCTTTTCTGCTTTGCCTACTGCCATGATGGCAAGGAAGTTGGGGTGCTTGGGAGGTTGGGAGGGGACAAAAAACAGAGGATGTAATTTGTCACATCTTTAATCTGAAACAGCACAAGACAGCTGAATGTTTTGTGAGAGCAGAAGTAACAAGTATCACACATGCAGGCATGGTCAAGTTTTGGGCTCCTCTCATGTATAAATAAGCATTCCTCCCATTCTACCAGTCTCCCACTACAGATAAGCAACAACTGTAATATTCGTGAAAGTTCCAACAACAAGCTGAAGGAGAACCATCCTTGTCATGAACTGTGTTTATGACTTGCACAAGTACAAAGTGACACGCAGAGCAAAAGGAACCTTACCTGCAGATCCACGCTGCGAGAACTTGCAATCCAGTAATTGAAACCCAAAACAACTATGCATGCCACGAGTGCAGCCATGAGCAGTGGTGGAGACTTCATCCCGCGACAGCTGTTTCCTAGTCCTACCATTCCAAGAAAAGAACAAATCCAAAGAACCACAGCAAGTATGGAAACCTGCAAATACAAAAGGGCATGTTACACTGCATCCCCAACTACTGCTACACAAAATAAAACTTCCTTTGCAATAATGCAACAGCTGTCAGCTGACAGGCTTACACCCAGCAAGGAAGGTAAATGTATTGGTGCTGACCTGTCTAGATATTTCCATCTGAAAGACAGAGAAAGGTCATTGCAGACTATTAGCTTGTACATAAAGCTTCACATGGTCTTGAGGAGGATGTCTTGAATACTCCTAACAATATAACGAAAATCTGCAATAAACAGAACTAGCCATCCTTTTATCATACATCTACCCAAAAATCTACATAGACAACACTGGGCTAGAGGACAGATTGCTTTTTACCTAATTTACTCAGAAAATTAATTTAGTCTTGCTGTTTGAGGAGTAATTTGCAGTTTGCTTTCTAATATTGGACAGTTTCAACTTATTCCATCTGATACTACTATTCTAACTTCTTGTTCCCAAGCTCGTAAATAAATACATAGATCAGATTGAACGAAATTATTTAAAGGAGAATCTAAAAATAACAATTAACATAAATATGAGCAGCCACTCCATTGATTTCAATGCTACATTGCATCAAGTGCTCTCCATTTTGATCCTCAGCTGCTTTCTCTGCTCCTACAGAACATAAATAATGAATTAGCAGTACCAGGGATACTCCTGGTTGTTATTGAGACTTGTGTTATTTCTGTGAAACACGTCATCTTGAAAGATAGGCAGGGGCAAAGGGTAGCTGCAATTCTCTTTGAAATAGGCTACATTGATTTTATGATGTGGTAAAATCTGGTCTTAGTAAGCCTAATGGCCTAGCTTTATGAATCCTTAAACTCCATTAGGAATCTTGGCTGCAGTTTGTAGAAGATTGCTCCCTTGTAAACTGATATTATTTTTTTTCTTTCTGCACTCCTGCAGACAAAAGACGGCAGAAATAAGCACAGAAGACCAGGCAGACAGCAAATATATAGGCACCACAAGTCACTAGTTAAATCTAAAATGGGTACATTCACTAGTAATATATTGTACAAGCTCTCAAGGTACATACTCTTAAGCAAAGCAACCTCTTCCCTACTGTTGGAATGCACAGGTGGCAATGCTTTAAAAGTTAATAAATGGTAGCAGCTCTCAAAGGATTTACATGTGAACATACATTGTAAATATAGGGGAAGAATGTGATGCCAGCACTTCACATGCACCAGAAATGTAGATTTTACTGTATGTTGAGCACGTAAGTCCTTCAATAGCTCACCTATACCTCAAGGTTCACATGCATTCTCCACAAAATTCCCTCTTTGCAGTCAAGACAGATTATACTTGCTCTTTCCTTAGCAGGCAGTGCACATTACTGCCAGATTCACAAAAGTTTCAAATCTCTGCATTCATTTGAAAAGTTTCTTAACTTGAATTTGAGGGTGGAACATAGAGAGGATATAAGAGTAAAATGTAGCTTCCTGAAAATGTTGCCTCTTCATAAACGCAAAACAATTCAAGAAAGTATGCAAAAAAGTGTAACACCTGAGACTTGAGTTCTTGCCAAAAGGAAACCTCAGCTAAGCAACAATGGGACACAGGCAGCACAGCTCCAGTGGACACCCACAGGGCCACATACAGATGAGGTAAGGTCAACACTAAGCAGCAAAGGCATGGAAAAGAACCATGCTCTTTTTTTTTGTTTTTCTTGTAAAGCAAAAAATTGAGATGCAGTAGATTAAAACACACACAGAGACAAGCACAAATCCCAGTAGAAAGCCATGAACTGCAGAAACACATACATCTTGCACAGATGATTTTCCTACTGTGTCATCCTAAAAGGAGCACCTGAGAAGTACAGAGCCATTATGTCTGAAAACCAAGAACCCCAGATCACCAGAGTGGCAAAAATGAGAGCACAACGGGCATGATTAGCCCTGCCATCTCAGCAAAGAACAAAAGAGTTGATTTACTTTTGCGTACCAGAATAAAATACTGTATTTCAAAACAGGTTTGCCAGAATCTGCTATGAAGTCATCTGCATCCTGCTCTTTGCTGCAAGAGTATTAGTAGATACACGTGACACATGGAAAAACTACAATCAGCACTGCAAGATGCAGTGATTCATTCCAAGTGTGATTTGAATAAAATAACTGGTATTTTCCTCACAGCTCTCAGAAATAGAGAAAATGGTTCACTTTACCAGCAGTAACAGCTTGCACTGTAATTTATCTGCTAGATAAATATATGGGACTA
Source organism: Illadopsis cleaveri (assembly GCA_013399915.1). NCBI lineage: Eukaryota > Metazoa > Chordata > Aves > Passeriformes > Timaliidae > Illadopsis > Illadopsis cleaveri. The sequence continues at coordinate 6,107 of VXBB01002835.1, read as the reverse complement.
GCTGTTTAGCTCAAAAATTTTCAGATGTAAAGCAACTACACTGTTCAAAGAATAAATTATTAGTTCACCATGCAGCTTAAAGCACAAGCAAAAAAACATGCTAAAAATGCCAATACACCTAGACAGTAGACAAATCTGGCAGCATCAGCACCTTTTCTGCTATTTTCAGCTGTTAAAAACAAACAGGAAAATAAGCGCTGATTTCACTCAAGCATGTTTGACTTCAATACCCTGCTCGCTCTAGAAAAGCCAGTGTTGTTTGTCCTTAAATAATTTATGTTAATTAGGAATGTATTTATATGCTGAACAGAAGGAAAAGCAAAAGGAAGAGGAAAGGCATGAAAGACACAGAAAGATCTTCCATTTGTGTACTGCAGACCCAAAACTTTACCTCAGTTGCAATATTGATATTCATTCTCTCATCAGTTTAAAAAAAGAATGTTTAACTTTCTGTCATGGATACACACAGATATTTTGGAGAGAAGATAAGCAGATCAGCTCAATAAGCACATTTACATGAAAATCTGTTTGCACATCCTGTTTTCCAGGAAACATCTGGTCTAGCACAGTTATTTGAGTTGAATTTAAAATAAGTTTCTGATTTTATGGGTAAGAAAGTAATTTTACTGAAGATGAAATTCAACAATGTCCATGGTAGATGGAAAAGTAAGCATATTTGTAAAATTCCTGACTTCTGAAGAGCAGATTTCATCCTTCTGTTTTCCCAACCTAGTGGTGCTTCAGTGAGAGGGCGATGTTTTAGATTCTGAGATACTCAAGCAAATTAACATACAGCATACTTTTACTTCCCACAGTGAGCAATTCTTTCTTTTTCTGTACTCAGCTGAAGTAGGGTATCTGGTATCCAGCAATCTTCCATTACAGATGAGCAACAACTTTGCCAGCCAAGCCTCAAGACCAACACTTTACTAGGGGTAAAGACAAAACAAAAAGGTGCATTTCACACTCCCAGAAAGGAAGCCAAGTCTCTCTGCTCAGAAGGTTCAGCTCTGTGTACTTCCATACGACCACATTTCTGCTGAGCAGAAACAACCCGAAAAGATAAAAAATTCAATAGACACACAGCAGACAGAGTAGCAAAAATGTTCCCGTATCCCCCACCAGCACACCTGCCTACCAACCACCTCCCCTACCACCCAGCACTGCATGGTACAAAGCCAGTATAAGCCAGAGCAGCATCTTAAGACCAAATACAGCTGAAGCAGCCACTGAAAAGTGAAGGCACAGCTTCTTGGAGGTCTGAGTACTTGCAACACTGAGTAACGACAAAGCCTTACTAAAACCTCTGTAAAAAGTAGAGCCACCACAGAGACAAGAGATTTAAAAAACAACCAAAACCCCAACAAGGACCTAAGGGCTGACGCACAGCACAGAGATGATACAATCCCATCCCAAGCAGACTGGACCAGAATGGGAAAACCTCCTCCCACCAAGGGAGCCCCTCAGATGGACAGTGGTGCTATCCCCACCTATTGTAGATTCTTTTCCAAACTCCCAGTGAGCTTCTGGAAGAAACCAATGGGGTTTTTTCAGATATTATCAAGAAATTCCTATGTGTGACTCCTTGAATTAAAGCATACTGGATTAACCAAGCAAGTTAATCAAAACTCCTTCCATTGACAAGTTAGTTACACCCAGAAACAACCAAATCAGACCAAAAGGTACTAGAACTTGGGTTTCATTTAAAATAACAATTAAATGAAATAGGAAAAAAAAGTAATTCTTTAAAAGGTGAATCAGAGAGCAAACATTTGTGTACTCAGTCTTCCAAAAAAAGGTGATTGTTTTTTGGGTAGGTGGAAATGGAGTGCAGAAAAAAAAAGAGTCAAAACCTTTCGATTTTCATTTTATAAACAGTTAATACAGAGTAGTGATTATCTTTGAAAGATAAATCCAGTTGGTTCTTACTCACAGCAGGATCTTACTTACAAGTACCACTATTCACAGCCACATGGTGAGAACCAGCTATAGCCAGCAGCAACCTTTCTGCTTTCAAAGTTGCACAGACTGTACACAGGGGTGAAGGAACTGTACACTGTCACAAAACAGCACATACAGATTTCTTATCAATCTCTGCAACAATACTGTCTGAGGGTGGTTTTTCTTTTCAAATTTGCAAGCCAAAAGAGGTCAAATGAACATTTTTCCAATGGAGATTTAAAGTTTGTGCACTGAACTCAAGCCTGCTGACCACAAACTTTCTATATGCCTTTCACAGGGATTTACAAACGGCAGGAAAAAAAGAAAAGGAAAAACACCCTGAAGCATTCAGCAACAGCCACTACTCAAACTTCTATACTTTGGATGAATGTCACAGAGTCACTATTTACCCAAATAATCAAGTTACACTTTTACAGGAAGGGAAGGGCATTTTCACCACATTCAGTAACTTCACCCTCATCCTGCTCAGAAATAACCATCTGGCAGTCAATTCAGATCTTAGGTCTTCCTTTTCTACTGCATTTTAAAATAGAAATAACAGATCAGAAGACTATGAAAACCCTAAAAATGCATTATCTTACCAAGGACAGGGTCAGTGTTACCACTTGTTGACTAATAATATTTCAGCTCAAGAAGTCCATCTTCTTTCAAATGACTACTTTACAAGAAGCTAATAACCAAATGCCCTCAATGCCCTTTATCTGGTTAAAGAGAATTTCCAAACAGGTATGTGGCACAACAGAAGCTGGAGGTTTAAGGTAGGTATCTAACCCAGCAACAGAAGCTGGCTAACCAAAAATAACTTAATAAAATGTTCTAGAATACCTGGACAAATTGCCTAGGTGTACTTTTAGATAATAGTATTATCACTGAAAATACTGTGTATGAAAACAAAATTAAACAAAACTTATACACCTGAACTATCTCAAGAGTTAGACTGCTCACTTATTTTTATGACTATATTTTATAACTGATATTTTTCCCACACAACATGAGCTAGCTTATTAAGATCACAATTAATAGGACACCCACTTATCTTAAATGAAGATTATGAAACAGAGTACAGTAAGTTCAGATACGTGATGAGAAACTCAATGAATTACTACCATTTCCCCACCACTGCAAAACTACACATATGGTTTGACTGTAAAACATGCAGACCTCGCACCAGGAGAAAAAAAAATCAATATCCATTATAAATAGTTGTTTAAGAGCAAAGTGCTGTTAAGGTGCAATATGAAAGGCCATTCAAAAAAAGTCAATTCATAAGTCAATTCAAGATTTTCTAAAGACCTGATCACCTCCTTCTATCTTCATGTTCACAAGGGAATCCAATGAAGTAAAACAAGGCAAACCTCCTGCGTGCAGGCGATAAACACAGCGCCCACTGTGTACCCAACAGCCGAACCAAAATTTCTGAAAAGTTGAGGGTAACTCTTTTCCAAGCAGAGGCGGGAAGGCCTCTGGAGGCACAAACTTCTGAAAAGCCATCAGTCCCCCGAGCAGCGTTAAGGCCTC